>JANPWU010000002.1:20735132-20746406 GCA_024707465.1 Erythroxylum daphnites
CAAAATAGATATTGAAAAATTAAGATTACTTTTGGATACATTTGAGAAACCATGTACACATTCATATTCATTGACCTTTCCAAGTATTTCCTCTCTCTCTTGTATTTTTAGTGCCTTGGAAAATAAATCTTCGACTATGTGGATGATTGACTTAGGAGATACTCTGATTACATAATTGTTACATACCCTAGAGTAGGATCTAGTCATTGGTCAAGACACCTCTTTTTTCCTAGCCATGCACCTATTCCAACACGAGGGAAAAACCTATCCTTGACAGAGTCTCATCCTGCTACTGTCTTTCTCGTCTAGCTACTTTTTTTTATATATATAGAAGTTTGTTGACCCCTTTATTAACCATTGTAGCATTTTTTTTATATATATAGAAGTTTGTTGACCCCTTTATTTAAACTCTAATTAGAACTCCTAATTAGGTATAAAGTCTGAAAATAAAATCCCAACAAAAATAGGAAACATAATTTGTAAAAAAATCCTAAAATATGAAAGAAAATCAAACAAAGCAAAATAAAAGCAGAATTACTAATAGCTGTCCTGTCAGCAACTTTTCTTATGCTGCGAGTAAACTTTTCCCACAAATGCATCCTCAACATTACTCTTCTCCTCGACTTTGATCTTGTCCTCAAGCTCCTCTTGATAAACCTCCCGAAGAGTGGCCAAATCTTCCCATGTAGCATTCTCGTCTAAATTGTCCACCCAATGCACCAATACCTCCTGTCTATCTCTGTTAAGCTTGGACCGAACAATAAAGTAGGGAACAGTCACCAATTGGCCATCATGGAGGACTAATAATGCCATCACTGAACTTGGAGTATTGCCCTTATACTTCTTCAACAAGGACATATGAAAAACATCATAGATATGGCTCTCCTAGGATAGTTCCAACCTATAGGCTATTATACCGATTTTTTGCAATACTTTAAAAGGACCAAAATATTTTGGAGACAATTTGTGAGGCCTTTATGCCATACCAAAAGTTGCCGATAAGGGTGAAGCTTCAACCAAACCCAATCGCCCTCTTCAAAGGAAATTTCCCAATGATTAGCATCATATGCAAGCTTTATTCACTACTAGGCTTGCAATAAACTCTCCCTTTTTGACTATAAAACTGTCTCTCTCTCCTTAAGAGCACAATCCACTGCCTCCAATTGAGTGGAACTGACTAGATAATTAAAAAAAAGCAGAGGATCCCTTCCATACACCACCTGAAATGGTGTCCATCCAACTGCAGGTGATAACCTAAAGAAAATTCCAACTTTCTTCCTCATAAACGACAAAATTCCTTCCAAAAGAAACTCGTAAAGACGTTGTCTCTATCGGAATAATTGTCTTAAGTAACCCATGCAGATCAAAGACTTCTGTAATAAATACAAGAGCCACATATATAGCAGTGAAAGGATAAGCAAGTGGAATAAGATGAGCATATTTGAAAAATCAATCTCCAACCAACATCAAACTGACTTCCCTTGGACCTTGGATAATGCTTTAATAAAATTCCTCAAAATATCACCCCACAACTGCTAGGGCACCAAAGGATATGTAAGTTTCCCACTTGTTTCATTGACACATCACGCAACTCTGCACAAATTCATCCAATGTTGATTTCATTCCTTCCTAAAAGAATTTTGCACGCACCCTTTGCAAGGTCTTTTGGACCCCTTCATGGGTCATATTATGAATGCCTAAGAGAATGGTTAACAAATAGACCTTTCCCTTGAAAACGATGAAGTCATCCCTCACTTCCCAAGCAGCTTCGGCCTCTCCCTTCTCTATGATGTCCCGCGGTTATTTCAAGCTATCCGAGGCTACCACTTCTTGCAAAGGGCATCAAAAATGTCAACCCATGGCTTATAAATAGCAAAGAGCTGGCCATCCTCCTCATCACATCGGTAGTTCGGTTGGTCTCCCCACCTTGTACTCCACCTTGAAATCAAAACTCATCAGTTTACTAATCCAATGTTGTTGAAGGGAAGTGGTTAACCTCTGTTTTAATAAAAATTTCAGGTTGAAGTGATCAGTCCTAAAGAAGAAATGCCTCCTCCAAAGATATGGTCTCCAGTGGGTCATAACCATAGTAAGATCGATAAGCTCTCTTTCATACGCTGCGAGTTTATAATGACGATCTGCCAATTTTGTGTTGAAAAATGCAATTAGGTGGCCTTATTATTATAGGACCGCCCCAATTCCACTACCAAAAGCATCACAGTGTATGAACACTATGAACTCTTTCTCAAAATTAAACAACCTAAGAACACAGGCTTCAAAAAGAGTTTCTTCAAACTATAGAAGGGCCTCATTTCCTCACTGGCATGCATTCTTCTTCAACAGGCTAGCCAAAAGTGCCACCACTTACCCATAATTTTTTTATATATTACCTGTAGTACCCTACTAACCTAGAAAGCCCCTGAGGGCTATCATCTTAATCTTACTTACATTCGCCACCACTCCTTCACTATAAATAACATGATTGGGTATACCACATGAGTCTTCTCAAATGTGCACTTGGAATTCTTAAGAAAAGGACGGCGAGCTCGCAGCAATTCAAAAACCAAAAGCATGTGCTGAATATGCTCAATCCAAGTCTTAATATATATTAAAATGTCATTAAAGAAAACTAGGACAAACTTATGCAAATGAGGCTGAAACACTTCATTCATCAAACTTTGAAAAGTAGAGGTATCATTGGTCAACGTAAAGGGCATTACTAAGAATTCAAAATGCCTATTGTGCATCATAAAAGCTGTCTTCTCTATATCCTAGCAATCTATTCTAATCTATTCTAATTTGACGGTATCTTGAACAAAGATCTAACTTTGTGAAATACCATGCTCCATGTAGCTCATATAACAACTCATCCACTATTGTGATTAGAAACTTATCCTTCACCACGTGGTTGTTAAGCTCTTTATAGTCCACACAAAACCTCCGTATTCCATCATATTTCCTCATTAGTAGAACTAGTTAAGAAAAGGGAGATCGACTTGGCCTTATTATTCCTTTTTGTAGCATGCCCTCACATTGCTTTTCTATCGCATCCTTTTAAAGGGTGAGGATAACGATAAGGCCGCACCACCACCGACTTGGATCCTAACACTAAAGGAATTATGTAATCATAGGTTTGACTCGGCAGTAACCCTAAAGGTTTCGCAAACAAATCTAGAAATTATGCCAACAATTTCTCCACAGCCACATAGGTTGAATGTTGTCCCTTCATTAATGCCACTCTCAGTTCTACACTCAGATCCTACCCCTTCTGTTGCACCTTCTTCTCATCCAACTCAACACTCATTGTTAGAGACGCAAAGTCCCAGAGTATCACTCCCTCCTCGATGAAATCGTGGGTGCTCCCCAAATTCACCAATACCCACATTAGTCACCCAACCACTAGTGCTCGTAGTTGCATCATTTGTGAGCTCTAGATCCCACTTATAGCATGTAATAAAATCTCGGGTCGCCTACCACCTCTTACTCCTGCTCACTATCTGAGTCTGGCACTTCAATCTAAAAAAATCTCTTGCACTTATGTCCTGTTGAGTAGAATTCACCACAGTTAAAACACAGACCCTTAGCCCTTCTTTCTGCCATCTCTACCCTTGAAAGCCTCTTGAAATTTTGGTTAACGGTGCTGCCCAAACTGCTAACAGTAGACTCTATCGGTTTCCCTCAGCCACTCACCCATTTGGTGCTTCAATTCCTAACAAAAACAGCATTGGTTGCTGTTGATTTAGGGGTTGCCCACCTAGCCAAAAGTTTGGCGCTACCTTGTAACATACAATGTTGTAGAGCTACCTTGTAACAATCAATGTTGTTTCCTCTCTAAAGCATGTGCTATATTCATCGCAACTCCCAAATTCTTAGGTTGTTGCATCTCTACCTCAATCCAAAGGCTCTCCACTAGCCCTATTGTGAACAAATTCACCTTTTAACAGGGGGTTCAGGTTTGTAGTCCTTACTAACAAGGACTGAAACTACTATTGATAATCTTCTACAATCCTTGTTTGCTTAAAATTTTCCAACTCCCCCAAAGGATTATTACTCATCAGTGGTCC
The DNA here is from genome assembly GCA_024707465.1 of Erythroxylum daphnites. NCBI lineage: Eukaryota > Viridiplantae > Streptophyta > Magnoliopsida > Malpighiales > Erythroxylaceae > Erythroxylum > Erythroxylum daphnites. The sequence continues at coordinate 20,739,197 of JANPWU010000002.1, forward strand.
GAACCTCACATGGCAATGCTCTTTAAATCCTTCTCAATCCAATTCCAACTTCTCCTGCCCTAACTGATAAAATCACAGTTGCGCTTCTCTCATCGAGTGGAAGCTCATCGATCCCACCTTTTCCCCCTCAAGGATTTTTTGATTCTCTTAAATTTGTTTGCACCTCTTTAACCATATCAAGGGGTCCCTCGACCCATCATAAGCCAAAAATTCAAGCTTGGAGCACTGCAGTACCAACTAACCCCTGGTTTGGCCATCTATTCTCTCCTTTGAATAATTTCGGCTCCCTCGGTTGCCAACGCTAGAACCACTAGCATTGTCCCTTTTTGAATCCTTCCCCGATCTATGGACATGGGGTGCGAGCTCCTCCATCTGCTCCTTCAATGTCGCTACCTCACCGCCATGGTTTGCATAAAAGCCTCCAGTTTCCTAAGTAGGCTTTCTGAGTCACCTACTATAGGTGGCTCTAATACCAAGTAGTTATGTACCCTTGCGCAAGATCTAGTCATGGGTCGAGACGCAAAAAAAGCCACGTCCTTTTTCTTGATCATTTCTCCTTTTCCTTTGAATAACCCATGCTGACACGAGGAAGACACTTGTCCTTAACAAGGTCTCGTCTCGCTATTGTCTCTCATCTAGCAACTGTTTTTTTTTTAATAAAAGTATGCTTGCCTCTTTATTAACCGTCACAACCTTTACATAGACTTAAGGGATAGAAAATTTAAAAAAAAAAAAGTATACTTGCTAATGACTATAAGAAAATTTTAAAAAAAAACAAAATAAAAGTAGACTTGCTAATGAATAGCTTGTCAACAACTTTTCTCGCGCTACAATTAAACTTTCCACACAAAGGCATCCTCAACAATGACACATTCCTCTGAACATTTTGTTGCCTATACACCATCATCTAGCCATAAAAAGATAACTATAGCTGATGAATCTATTACCATTGTAGCCGGACAAGGAGAAATTCAATTCATTGACTCTCTTATCCTAAAAGATGTCCTCCATGTTCCTAAATTATTTGCTAACATGATTTCAATGTAGAAACTCAACAAAGACTTTAAATGTCTAGTTATTTTTTCCTCCCTCTTGCATGTTTTAGGAATAGGGCATGAAGGGGAGGATTGGACATGCTAGTGAAAGGAATAGCCTTTACTACCTAGAGAATAAAGAAGGTATAATAAACTCGAGGTTTTTCTTCCCACATCCTTTCTTCCAGAGTCAGCCATGTCTAGTAAAGAAAAACTATGGCTTTATCATCGTCATTTAAAACATCCTTCTTTTCATGTAATAAAGTCAATGTTTCCATCCATCTTTGATAAAATAGATGTTGAGCCTTTCCATTATGATGAATGTGAATTTGCAAAGCACAAACGTGCACTTTTTTCTAATAAGTAATAATAGAAGCCATACCCCTTTTTCTCTCATTAATAGTGATGTTTGGGTCCCTCTCCGGTTCTTAATGTTTTTGAGGTAAAATGGTTCCTATCTTTTTTTGATGACTGTAAAAGAATCACATAGATCTACTTGTTGAAACACAGGTCAAATGTCAACACTTTTTTTTCCAAATTTTTATAAAATGATCAAAACTTAGTTTGATGCACAAATCAAAAGATTTCGTTCTGACAATGTCAAAGATTATTTCAATCAAACTTTATCAAATTTCTTACATGGAAAAAATCATGAATCCTTGAGAATTAATACTCCTCAATAAAATGGAGTTGTGGGGGAAATTTTGGTTTCATGGAAAAGCGAAAAAACAGAATGTTCTTGCAAGATCAAGTGTGGAATCAAAATTAAGATAGATGACTTTAGGGGTTTGCAAGTTACTTTGGTTGAAAATGGTTCTTGATGAATTAAAAATTAAATGGAAAGGACTGATGAAATTATAATGTGATAATAAGTCTACAATCAGCATTGCATACAATCCTGTTCAGCATGATAGAACTAAGCATGTGGAATTGACAGATATTTTATAAGAGAGAAATTGGACAGTGGCCTGCATGTCCTTCATCTCATCAAAGGAGCAAATAGCTGATGTTTTGACAAAAGGACTGTCCAGGACAGCCTTAGAAGACTATTGGCGAGTTGTGAATGAAAGATTCATCAACTTGAGGAGGAGTGCGGTATTTACGAAGATTTTTTGAGATAAGTTATTTCATTAGTTAGTTGTATACTTATATATATCCTAGGATATATTCTAGGGATTTTTTCTGTATATATTTCCTTGCAATCTATTCAAGAAAACAGAATAGAATTATTTTGTTTTACAGGGATTCACTTCCATTTTTACTTATCCTATTCATGGTTGAAATGTGTATATGACGGTTCACAATGATTAGATCAAGGCCCTTTCTTGCCAAGCACTACTTACTACTTAACCAAGATCAGTAATTTGTTTTAAGTAATATCATTGTTGTTCCATGAAATGCATCTAATTTTTCTCAATCAGTAGCCCCTCTTTTTATTGCACACGGAAGATGTCGCAATTATCATAGTCTGTTTGATATTTTATTTTAATCACAGCCACATCAACAAGGCGTAGCAAATAAACAATTTTGACTTTGCGAATATTGAACTCCTAAAATTTATCACTAAGGATCATACAAAATGTAGTAAATTATCTGGGTTGAATAAAAAATACCATATATTAGAAAGTTTCTTCCAAGACGCCTTTTCAACTCTGCTTGTACATATGTCCAGTCACTTGGGCTGCATTTTTGAGAGCACTAGTCAAATAAACCACAATTTTGGATAAAATCTCAAACAGAAACCACCACAACAAGCCATTAGTTAATCTATAAATCATTTTCATGGCGAGTGCAATACTTATTTATTCCTCCGAATTTTTCTAAAGCCTAAAACATGTTGAACAAACTCCAAAAATGGATTATAGCGTAGCTGGAAGTTCAATTTTGGTGCATTATATATCAAACTGTCGTAGCTTAGTATGTATAAAACAACACAAGATGTCCATCCATCGGTCATTAAAAATGGTTGCAAGTGATCAAGCAATGACCATTCTTAAGGAAGAATCAGAACCAAATAGGATTTAAATGCTCATGATGCATCTGTCCAAGAGCAGCACAACTTGCAATAATTTGTGGAGAAGTTAATGCAGTAGATATGATATCTATGAGCTGTAATGTTCTCCAACACCACTGTCCTTCATTTGAAGCCAAACAAAGGCCATAGATGTCTAATTCAATGGAGTAAAAGGAATGAATCAAACAAGAACTTGACGTGAAACAGAAGACATATATCCAACACATCATGGAACAAATCGATGGGTTATGGAACAACCAGCTTCAGGAAAGAATGTGCTTTGCCTATGTGAAATGGTAAAATATTAACCATACTCATTTCCCTTCCTGGTCTTGACTATATTAGTTATTTAATGTGTAAGTATACAAGAGAAGTAGGAATACAATCAAGGTGCATATATCCTACCTAGCTAAGATGCCGTGAACAAGAACAAGAAGATGATCAGGTTCATTGCCACTCAAAGAACCACTGGATGATGCAAGATTTCCTCCAGTAGCTGTATTCATAGCTTGAGCTCTAAGGGTTTGATGTTTGCAAATGCTATTTGAACCTGCAAAAATATAATCATTTGTCCTAAAATTAAAGTTGATAGCATGTAATGCACAAGTTCATATACTTCAGAAAAAATTCAAAGCATATCATTTGTTGGTATATCAATGAATGATGTACACAATTCAAAAACAATGCAAAAAGTAACCAAAATTGTTAAAAATGTATTCATTACAAACAATGACCACGGTGTGCAAAAGGCCATGTTAAGAAAAACTGTTGGTAGCAACGTCGGCATGGATAAATTATAAAAGATGAATCTTTTAACACTCAAAACTAACGGTAATATGGATGCAGTAGCATGAATACTACTTGTGCAGGCTGCTTAAGTGGGGTAGAAACTCTCAATGAATTCAACAGTGATAAAACAAGTTCATTGACCTCCACTATGCCCTCCTTTAAGAATTGAGGGTGACATTGATCTGTCAGCATAATAGAGAAGGACATTTCAGTGCACCAGTGAAATGGCCATTTTTAGATATTGTTATGCAAGTTTTGTGTTGATCAGAGAACTTGAATGCCAAATTCAAGAGTATGAAGGATTAAATGGCAACTCTCGTAAAATGACCTAGGAAGTTTCAAGCTAAGCTAGCTGACTCCCACTGACCGAAACCGAATTCAGTTTCAAGAATTTCAACATGCTTCCAAACGTAAAGTTCTTAAATGATCCGAAAGATTTCACTTGCTCCAAAAATCTTCACATATCCTCTCACTACACCCAATTATCAATCTACCTCTTATATGGACTCCAAAACCAAACATGCGTTCTTTTAACCAAACGATTCACAATTTATTGGTGATATATAATAAAAAAAAAATCTAAAACAACCTATCACCAGCAGTAACTCGAAGAGAAAAATCCAATCTTCCTCAAATCACAACTTTCTCCCAACAAACAAAAGGAGTTTCCATTTAGTGCGACAAGGAAAAAAGATGATTACCAGGAGGAAAATGGAATCCCTGTGAGAAAGAACAAGAACATGAAGATGAAGACGAGGTGGAACTTAATGAAGCTCCATTCCTCACATTGCTGTTGGTGTTGTCAACATTATTACTGAATCTGCCAGAATAACTGCATCCAGGCTGTAATAAAGAAGCTGCTGCCATCTCCATTTACACACGCAAGATATAATTGCATACACTGTACACGAAACAGGATGTGCGCAAAAATAGAGAGAGGAGAGATTGGGAGTTAAAAGTTCCTGAATTATCGAAGCTTTCAATACCATATGAATAGTATTTGGTTAGAGGATCATTGGACTTGCGTGGGTCCAAGGGAGAATTAAGCCCTTCCCATTTAAATTGAGAACACAACTTAGTTGCTCGCACGGATAGCTCGGTTGGTAATCTAACAGGGGAATTTGGGATAAGGATCAAAGTTCAATTCTTGGTAATGAAAACGCATAGGCCGCTCTGCTAGGTGGTCGATTGAAATTAAACCATAGTTTAACTCCTCATAATCTGGTCGAGTAAGGATGTGGTCTTGTGGAGACAACTGAGATGGCTAATTTTACCTTTTGAGACAAAAACACAGCTCAGTTTTGATGCCTAAATTTAACTTTTTGATTACCAAATGCTTAGACAAGTAAACATCCTGCACAATTGACTTGACAATGGTCAAACAATACAACTGCAACGTCATTGTTGTACGACGTACTCTTCATTGATGAGCTTATATCGTAAATCGGTCCTACCAAACTATGCTAATAGTTTTTAATTGCAAGAGTAGCCTATAGGATACGGTGGAATTTATTACAGATTTTTACATAAAAGTCAATAGTTTATTCATAAAAATAAGCTCTGCCCTAATTTTTGGAAAATTAATTGCGCAAATAAAACAATTCAAAATTTTACAAAGAATTTAGTAAATTTCACAAAATCTGATAAAATTTTATTTCTACCCAATCCTATCATGTAAAGGTTAATTAAAGTATTTATTATAATGAGACTAAAAGATGGCACGATTTATTATCAATATATTTTGTTATTAGTACTTTGGAGAGAGTAATTTTCTGACTTTTTTAAGAAAATATAGATTTAAATACTGATGCATATTATTTTACTCTTTTTTTAATCTTTGTATCAATGTACTAATGTTGAGATAATATATTAAACTTGATATTGGGTTAAATTATAATACGGTACAGTATTGGTAGAATACTTTTTGAGTAATTTTTTAAATTATAAAATAGCCTCTCAGTTTTATAAAATTACAAAATATTCATCAATACAATTTTGTTCTAGTGACTAATATTGAATTCTGTTCATCCTTGCATGACTTAAATATGGAAGATGTGGACGTGATCTGTTGTATATACAAGAGGAATCTGATAGACTGAACAAGTATAGGAGAAATTTGCTAGGGATTGATTAAGTAATTAACTAATTATACGAGTTTGTTATAGTATTATCTAATTGTGTGTGCGATTCAAAAAAAAAATCTAATTGTGTGTGTATATATATATATAGCCTGCGTACGAGAGCAAGTGTCGAAACTAGGTTGATTAGTATAGTTGCCCCCAGCTAGTAACTACAGCCGTAGTCATTGATTATTTTCACCCAAAACTTTCAACCATCACGACACCAGTGCCTTAGCTAGTAACTACAGCCGTAGTCATTGATTATTTTCGCCTAAATCTTTCAACCATTACGACACCAGTGCCTTATGCAGGGTTTGGTTGATGTCTCTGTTGGCGGAGGCGGATGATAAGAACATAAAAATTTTATGTTTGGCAGTGTTTATTTATTGTCTTTTAACTTCTTTTTGTTCCAACTTTAAAATATAGGGGTAGAAATTTTTTGTTTCTTTCAAGTCTATAGTACAAGATTTCTTGTCCCATGAACAGAAACAAAACAAATAAGCAACTTTCAAAAATACCCTTCCTCTCGTGTAAGCAATTTTTTATCCTTAATTATATGATTAAACTCATCATCATCATCATAATCCTCATCATCATCATTGTTGGATATCAAATCCGAAACTCAACTACTTAATCCGAAACCCTCGTACTTATATAAGTTTATAAACTCAATTAAAGTCCTCTATACGAAACTTATAAGATTCATCTTAATTTTCGTCAATACAATTGATTTACTTAGGGCCCAAAATAGAATCAAATTCCTAATCGGGGCTTCCTAGACCAAAATGCGGACTCATGTTCTAAACTTTTCAACCAATTGCTTCACTTTGATTGAATCCATAATTTCAATTTAATTCCTAAAACTCTTAAATTTGCATAAAAAGGTGGACAATGATTTTAGATAACTAACGCTTCGAAAATCGAGAGAATCGGACGTCAATTGCAAAAGTTATAAGAGGAAAATCGGAAATGACCAATTGAATAGTAAATGATCAAATAAATAGTAAAAAGCTAATTTCCGACCCTCGTAACTTTTTACTCCTAACTCCGAATAGGACATATCATACCTCATTTTAAAGATAAAAAGACCTTCTACATTTTTCATGAAAGATGGAAAAAGCGATTTCCGCTCTAAAGAGGCGAAAAACCCTTCCGAATGTTCAACCCAAATTGCCCAGTGAATAGTAATTCGAGAATCCATAATGCATATTGGGCAGCAATCTTCAAATGTGCATAACTTTTTCATCCTAAGT
>JANPWU010000002.1:20816627-20828250 GCA_024707465.1 Erythroxylum daphnites
ACAACTTAATTAATACTAATCATGCTTGAATTAAGCTAATCATGCTTAATTAACATAAAAGAAATTCGGGGCTAACATAAGTTGTTCACACACCCAACTTCTAACAATATCCATATAGTCAAAAAACACTTAACTCTTTGCGAAGAATAAGCAGGACTGCTAACTCCCTTATGCTTATTTCTGTATATAGAAAAAAAAACATTGGGGTTTTAATTTTTATTAAAATTAAATATTTCAATTATAATTAAAGACAAATTTTAATTTTAATTTTAATTTTAATTCATTTTATTTTAATATTTTAATTATAATTAATTTTATTTTAATATAATCAAATATCTTATATTTGATCCCTAAAATTTCTCAAACTTTATAATTAATTCTAACTTAATTAAAATTGATTTTTCTACTTTAAACTGCTCTTTATGTGTGACTCATTAGGTTCTTAATATATTAACAATGTCTGTGAATTAGAATTAGAATTCATAGTTAAAATTAAATAAATTAAAACTCCTTTTAATTTATTTTTAATCATCTAATTTATCAATTTTTAATTATAGATCAAGATTAACATCTAATAATATATTATAACTAATTAAATATCAAGAATGTCAAAGCGATTTGATTTAACATGTCTATGCATGATTATGATGTATTATTTAATCAGTTTATTATCTAATGTTCCAATTATACATAGTATGGATATAGTGTATACTTTTTTTAATTCAATAATGTTCGTTCTTGCTAATTAGTAATTGATTTATAATTAATATTTAAAACAACTTTTTAAATGTCAATTCACTCTAGTTAGAAAATTCCTTAAATCACTAGTGGTCAAGAAAATTTGAACATTCTCTCTAATTACTTTGGAATGACGAATCCTTTATTGACTTACTTAGCTATCTCTGTGTAGTTCATACTGCATCTACTATCGACTGAGCTACCCTAAATAGGATTGATCATAAGTGGTATCAAAACATAATATTTTTCACATAAGATGTCTTGGTAATCTCAAGTATATAACCATCATAATAAGAAAATCCACATACGTATATTACATAAAGATAAAGAATATTTTTATTAATTAAATGTTAATGTCATATTTAAAATTGGAACGAGTTGAGATATGATATACTGATTGTATATGAGTGTACTTGAAAAAGGTTCTTTAGGCTCAACCACTTGAGACTCGTTAATATCAAAAGATTTTATTATTGTCTCTTAATTAGGAGCATAACGACTATGTTGCAAAATTGTGATTTTACTTTAACTCAGGCTAACTTCGTAAAACTTGGTAACCAACATTTACATATAGAATAAAATTGTACTTCACAATAAGTTTAAGACCAGGAGTTAAAAGTCCTCGGCGACTCTCCAACAAATAAATTAAAATTCATATGAGAATAATTCAAGTTACTCTCACGATGATAAGCATAATGCAAATTTGAAATCATATCAAACGACTTTCTTACAAAACCAAGACTAAATAATTTAGAAGATTTGTCGAGAGCAAATATCGCTAAATTAAAACTTGCTTAAATAAATTTTATACCACATTTTTTGTTTGTAGGAATTTTAAAAACAAAATTTTATATTTATATTGTGACAAAAATAAAGGTGGACTATCAAAAAATTGTTAACAAAATTAAAAATAAGTTTTAATTCTTTATGAGACAGGTATAAATTATTAAAGTAAGATATATGAGAAGGAAAAAAATAATTTAGTCCGGCCACAATGAAAGTATCTTGGGATCATTTTTTCATTGTAACAAATTACGTATTGTACTAGTTGGTACTGATACGGTACAAAATAGGATGTTTTGGTACTGGATTCAAATATCAACCTATTTCACCTAATACTCGCCGATGCTGCCATTATTTAGAATACTAGCTATATACTGGTCGATATAGAAAATTTTAAAAAAATTAGGGACATTTTTGAAAAAAATTGAAAATTTTAAAAACCCAACCCCTGCTACTTTCTTCTTCGTTTCTTTATTTTTGGACACTCTGCTTCTCTCTCTTCTTTGCTGTTATTAATAGTATAATATTTAAATTTATATAGTAAATATTAGTTATATTATTTCTATAAAGAATAATTAAAAATATGTTTAAATGAAAATTAAGAGGTGTCAAATTTTTGTATTTTTTTAAAATTGTTAATATAAATATAATAATATTTTATTATTAATAACAATTGCATATTAAGATAAACTATATTTTTTATTATTAAAAAGTAAATATTAAGATAAAGTTTATATTTTATTATTGATAATAATTATTTTTATTTGATATTTTGATGTAATTATTATTTATTATATGATAAAAGTAATATTTTAAATATTTTATGTTGTTCTTAATTTTATATTTTATAATGATAAAATATTTTTATATTAATTATAGTTATTATTTATATATAAATTATGTGAAAATAATATTAAAAATAAATAAATTATCGTTACTTTAAATTTATATTATTATAATATTTTGAGTCTTGGGTTTGTTTAAATTATATGATACAATATTAAAGGATTATTTTAAACTTTTTTAAATAATTTAAGAATTATTTTATAAATTTAAAAATTTACCTCGTAACCGACACCGATATAAATTGTATGGACAATCGTAACATTGCATTCTCCCTTTGCGTAAGTTGCTTTGTTTTCTTACATGAACTGGATTTTAAATAAGCCTATAAAAGATTTTATCAAAGGCATGAAATGGAGGGTAGGATTTGACGTGAAGAAAGTGCAAATCCAATATTTGATTAACGCAATCGAAGCGAGGGCTAAGAAGTGAACAAGAAACGATGGCGAGAATAGAGGAAGAGAAAGGATCTCTTCTGCAATTCGCACCCTTTCAAAGTGCTGTCGATGAGGGCTTCTGGCATAGACTGTCTTATTTGAAGCTCAACAAGCTTGGCGTAGACGATTCTCCCTTACCCATCACTGGTTAAGTGCCTGTCCCTTCTATTACGATAACAGTTCCTTCCGCTCTTTACTAAGGACAAATATTGGATTTTGGGCTTTGACCTGACCTTGCATTCTTACCCTGACGTTGTATTCTTACCCTTTATTTCTTGATGGGTGTTTGTCCAAGATTTCATCGTTGATTTAATTGAGTTAGTTTTGGAATTTCTTGTTTTGGATTCTTTTAATCTAGGAGTTGCCATGAGCTTGCAGACATCTCAGTGTACGATTTTTCTGTGGCTGTTCAATTATGCTGATAGAAACTTGAATTGAGTTTTGAATTTGCGGACATGATGAAAAGTTAGTCCTACAATTGAGCAGTTATTTAGCCTAAGTTGTGAACTGTTGCTGCAGGTTTCTATGCTCCTTGCTCACATTCGCAGGTGTCCAATCACTTGACTCTCCTCACCGACTCTCTACCTGCTGATGACAATGAGCAATCTGTGACTCCAGCATTGGGTCGTGGCAACAGAAATAGATGTTCTGTCCCGGGCATAATTTACAACACTAATACATTGGAGGCTTACCATGCTTTGGATAAAAACAGCTTGTTAAAGGAAGAAGCAAAAAAGGTATTTATATTATGATCAAATGGGTTTAGAGATTATTGTATCAAGAACTGAGAGAAGAAGAAGCAGAAGAAGAATAGAAGAAAGTAGAGTTTAGAAAATAAGAAATGCTAGAGAAAGAAGCAAAGAGAGATAACAAAGAAATGGAAATAGGCTTCTTGTTGATTGATTACTTTTCAAGTATTATAATACATCTTTTATATCGCTCTTATTATCACTTGCATGATTGATCATGTTATGCTTATTTTATATCATTTTTATATGTATCAATGCCTCCCCCTTTATCAATGCTGTCCACAAGTTTGGAAATGAAAGTTGTAATAAATTGCCACCTCCAGAATCAAAAACTAAGATGATGTTTATAGGTGTTTTCCTTTTGATGTTGGTACACCTTTAAAGCCATTGAGGTTAGGTGAGACAACATCCTCTATTTTTTCAACAATCTCATCATCATTACTATTTTACTCAAACCTTGTGTGCTTCCTAACAAATCTCTCATTCTTGTTCATCTTGCTAGTGATTGCACAAAACTCCTCAAACAATTCCTCATTTTCTTTGTAATTCTCGTCTCTTGTTTTTGTTTCATGTTCTTGAGACATTTCTTCCTCTTCAAAGTTCAAATACTTCTTCCTTGACTTCATCATCATGACTACTTGCATTAACCTGCTTAGAACAAGTCAATTGATTGGTTGATAATGATGTTGTCAATGGTGACAGTGATGGAAGAGAAAAAGGTGTAGCCAAGTCCAAATTGTGACAAAAACATTGTTTGAATAGCATTTTTAGTTCTGCTGTACCTTTTCCATCTTTTGCTAAATTTCCTAAGTTTAAATAGCATTGATTCTTCAAATTGTTTCTCCCATATAGATTCTACTCTGTCTTTTTAATGATTCAATTGAACTTCGAATTTTATTGATGTTTCAATTGGAACGTAGTTCTCTAATAGATATCATTTTTGAGCCAATTTGTCAAAATACTAACTAGGATATACAGTATCAAAAAGAAAATATTCTAGGTATTTGTCATCTGAATAGAACAAAGTTAAGATTTTAAACTAGGATTGCAAAACAAATTTTGACAATTAAAAAGATCAATATGCAAAAAAAAAAAACAAGAAAATAACAATAAAAATAAAAAATTAAGATGAAACAAAGAAAAGAAGAATCGAGAATCAAAGATTAAAATGAAACAAAAAGAATGTTATGTATAAAAGTTATAGTAATTATGCAGTTGTAATTGCAATTGTGGGGGAGTATACAAAAAAATGCCCCTATAACCATTTCCATAGGAGGAGAAAAACGATTGGAGTATTTGTTTTCTCTCTCTTCTTTGTGTTTCTACACCCTTTCTCTTCTTTCTTTTGGATTCTTCACTCATCTTATCTCCTCTGTTCTTTATTTCCTCTTTAACAAAAATATTCATAACAAATGGTATAAGAGCTTTACGATTCTCGGCGAGAAAATACCATAAATATTACAGAAAATGATTGGGACCAAGAGTTTGTAAAGCTTGAAGAAAGCATCCAAAAACTCAAGGAATCTCATATTCGAAGTAAGAGATGGATGTAGAAAGTTCAGTTACAATCCGATCATCATCAGTATGAGATAGACAACCTGAAGGCAATGTTCAATCAATTTATGCAATCATAAGGAATGGCTATTTCAGAAAACACCAAGCTTGCTCTTGATATGGTAATAGTTGATAGACAAATCAAAGGTTTTATGATTGCGTTAATGGCAGAAAAATGGATAATAACTTTTAAGAAGAGAGGCTTGTGAACAACTTGAATTTTAACATGAATATTGTGGTGACTATAGAACAGAACAATGAGGAACACATATGGAAATCTCAAGTTGGTGACTCATTCACCATTGATGCTGACAATAGGGCAACTTAAATATTTGATGGTAGGGGAATTAAAATCACTCTACACCTTCATGATCACCAACTTAAATATTTGAAGGAGAATACGAATGTTAATGGGCAATTGCAAAAGGGTGATGGAAAGACTTTCATTTTCATCAAAAAGAAGACATGGTTGTTTCCTTTTATCCATTTTGTAAACCTCCTTAATAATTTCTCTGTTCAAACTTATGGACAAGGTTTTCTAAAGTAGGGGGAATTGTTATGTGTAAAAGTTACTGCAATATATAGCTATAATTCCAACTCTAGTGGAGTATAAGAATACCTTTATAACCGTTTCCATACCAGAAGACAAATGATTTGAGTATTTGTTTTCTCTCTCCTCTTTGTGTTTCTACACCTCTCTTCTTTCTTCTAGATTCTTATCTCATCTTATCCCCTCTGATCTTTATTTCCTCTTTAATGAAAATATTCGTAACAGAGAATAAGAGTCAAGAAATTAATGATTAAGATGAAACAAAGAGAAAAGAATCAAGAACCAAAGCTTGAGATGAATAAAGAACAAAAAGATCAATTCTAATATGGAAGAAACATTGACGTAGTAAATCTTTTGAAAGGATCATTAGCTCTGATGCCAAATGTTATGATCAGATAAATTTTGAGATTATTGTATCAAGAATTGAGAGAAGAAGAAGAATAGAAGAAAGTAGAGTTTAGAAAATAAGAAATGCCAAATAGAAAGAAGAAAACAGAGAAAATAGGGAAATGGAATAGGCTTCTTGTTGATTGATTACTTTTAAAATTTTAGAATACATATTTTATATCCCTCTCATGACCAATAACATTTGCACACATATTATGCCTTTATATGTATCACACTATCACTTTACTTAAATGGGTTTACTTCTGTTCTTGAGGTAGCAATATGAGTTGAATTGTAATTTTGTACTTAAAAGTTGTGAATCTTTTGTATATCAAGTGAAACAGTAATATAGGGGGTATGCTTTTTTTACAACTAGATATGGGATGACATTCACTCGGGAAAAGCTGTGGAGGATAGTTCCGTGCTATCAAGGTTCCTTCTAATCTCATTTGCTGACTTGAAAAAGTGGAGCTTTCATTACTGGTTTGCTTTCCCAGCTTTGGTGCTTGATCCACCTGCAAAGTTGGTTGAGTTGAAGCCTGCTGCACAATGGTTCACATTAGAAGAGGTGAATAGAAAGAAAATAATGCGAGAAATTTCAACTTTTAGTGTTTTTAATGGTTGATTGCCGTCAGTGATAATGGCCAGAAGTTTAATAAACACCTAGAAAGTTGGCTTTATAAGTTGGATAATTTTATATCAATACATTTAACAAGTTTTTGTGTTTGTAGGCAGAATCTGTGTCAGCAGCTTGCAATGAGTGGCGTAACTCAAGTTTGACATCAGGTTAATGTTTCTCAATTTTTTTAGTCTGCTTGTAATCTATGTTCCTTGTTCCCTTTTTTTAGTTTTCTATTCATTATTTCTATTGTGGGTGTCTAAACTCCTTATCAGATAATCTGATGCAGACGTGCCATTCTTTTTGGTTATAATTACATCGGATGCTCATGCCACTGTTAGGCATCTAAAGGATTGGGAAGCATGCCAAGGGGATGGCCAAAAGGTACCTTGGAATTTGAGTAGGCTGTGCTCATATATAGCACAATTATTTTACAGTACTGACCATAGTTTCCTCTTTCTTAATGATATTATGCTTGCTTTAACAGGTGCTATTTGGTTTCTATGACCCATGTCATCTTCCAAATAATCCTGGTTGGCCTCTTCGCAACTTCCTAGCACTCATTTGCTTGAGATGGAATCTTCAGAAATTTAAGTTTTTTTGCTATAGAGAGAATCGTGGATTTGCAGATCTTGCTCTGTCTCTTGTCGGTGAAGCCTTCATTACTGTCCATCAAGGTAGGATGGCAGATATTGGGTAACAACTCTTATGATTTTAGTTTTTATCTCGTACAGCCTGAGTTTGTCCTTGTTTGCCTCTTCTCAACTTGTATACATTTAGGATGGAGAGATTGTCAGTATGTACCCAATGCAGTGGGATGGGAACGGAACAGAGGGAGATCTATATCCCGGAATGTTGATCTTGCTAAATCCATGGATCCCACTAGGTACGTTATCTGCTGGACTTCTTAGGCCAATTTAATTTCTTCTTCTTTCTCTTAATATTTAGAGTTTCTTTTTACAGGCTGGCCATATCTGCTGCAGATTTGAATCTAAAATTAATGAGATGGCGTGCTTTACCATCTCTTGACCTAGATAAGTTATCTTCTTTAAAGTGTCTTCTTTTAGGAGCAGGCACACTTGGATGCCAAGTTGCTCGAATGCTTATGGTGAGTGTCTAGACATTATGCTGTTAGATTTTGATTTTGCCTTCAACTCTAAAACATCATTTATATTGCAGTCTTGGGGTGTTCGGAAAATTACATTACTTGACAATGGCAGGGTTGCTATGTCTAATCCATTGAGGCAATCGTTATATACATTGGATGACTGCCTTAATGGAGGTGATTTTAAAGCAATGGCAGCAGTTAAAAGCCTCAAGCGAATATTTCCAGCAGTGGTAATTCATTTGTCTCTTTATATAAACTAGTGTTAGCTACCGACAGTTTCATCATCATTCATTTGCCGTATGATTCTTTAGGAAGCAGAAGGGTTTGTTATGGCTATACCTATGCCTGGGCATCCAATAACTAGCCAAGAAGAGGAGGGTGTGGTTGAAGATTGTAGGCGTTTGCATGATTTGGTTGATTCTCATGATGCAGTTTTCTTATTGACTGATACAAGAGAGAGCCGATGGCTCCCTACTCTTCTTTGTGCAAATGCTAATAAGGTCACATTTCTTGTTCTAGTTCATGTGCTTTACACAATGTTATGAAACCCTATATTCTTTTGTTGAGCTTAGGGCACATTGAATTTGAATTGTTGGCATTATTAATATACCTAACTGAATTTTTCGTTTTAATGATGCTTTTGCAGATTGCCATAACTGCTGCACTTGGGTTTGATAGCTTTTTAGTGATGCGGCATGGACCTGGTCCTTTTGGATCTAACCTTGGCCATAAAGATGAAGATGCAAATACGCTATCAGCTGAGATGGATGAACTTGCTTTGACTGAGAGAGAAGGACAGAGATTGGGCTGTTACTTCTGCAATGATGTGGTTGCACCAACTGATGTGAGTTTACTGATTGCAAGGGACTTATTTTCTGTCTTAACCATATTACGTAGCAGTATGACCTTTGTCATTTGTGCAGTCAACTGCAAATCGGACTTTGGATCAGCAGTGCACTGTTACTCGTCCTGGACTTGCTCCTATTGCTTCATCTCTAGCGGTTGAACTTTTGGTTAACATCTTGCACCATCCTAATGGGTAAATCTAGAACCTTCTTTAACTGAGTTTTTTAGACTAAGAAGGATCAACCTCTGCTTAAATCTTTTATTCCAGTCTTGTTTGATAACTGATGGCTGGAAACTTTATTTAATTCCATGTTAAAAGCTAGTTTCATATATATATATATATATATATATTCATATATTCAGGATATTCACCAAGGGTGCAATTGCAACCTCCAACAATTACGGTGGAAATGATGAGCAACCACTTGGTATTTTACCTCATCAGATACGGGGTTCTCTCTCTCTGTTTTCTCAAATGACACTAGTAGGTCACTCTTCTGATAGTTGCACTGCTTGTTGCAGCATTGTAAGTGAAGTGTTTATCTTTTGAACTATGTTTTTCTGCTTATTTGTTTTGATTTCAATCAGTGTTTTGATGTCAATTCCTAACTTTTGAAAACTCAAACTATTAATTTCTTGCAAGCTAGACGCTTTTACATTTCATGCTTGGATATCCTAAAATGATGTTTTGAGAAACATTTATGATTTAGATTCGGGAAATTGTTTAATGTGTCAAATACTCTAAAGACATCGTTAAAGATGCTGATGACCATGGAAAGAGATAGGCTAATTTAATTCTTATCTCCTTCACCTGATAGGGGGCATTCCATAATTTTAATTAGTTTTATAATATCATAATTCTTCCTAATTTTTTGAAGCTTGTTGCCCCCTTTTCCTTAGACAAAACCCTTTCTCTTATTGTACTTAGAAGTGGATTAGACTCTATGTATTTCGGTTATACAACTATTTGGCATTTCACGCTAGCATTTACCTTCCCTTTGTTTATCTGATGTCTGATCAGATTGGGGAATTAGAAACTGATTATCAATCAAACAATACACTATTTTCTTTAGGAGTCTTTCTATATCCTATTCTGCAACTTTAATTCTGAACAAATGAAATGTACAGGTGGTGAAGGAGTATAGGAGAAGAGGAATGGAGTTCCTGCTTCAAGCTATCAACCATCCTACATATCTGGAGGATCTCACTGGACTGACAGAGCTGATGAAGTCTGCTAACTCATATAAACTTGACTGGGATAATGATGATGATGATGATGAAGATTGTGTTGAATCATAAGTTTGTTACTAACTTCCTTTTGTTATTTCCATAAACATATTGTTAATTGTACAAAAGAGAAGTTGTGCAAAGGAGATACCAAATTCATCTTCTTTGACATTGTTAACCAATATGTACAGAAATTGTCAAATACATCAACAATTTCAGCCTTGACTGCTCATCTGTACACATATGCATGCGTTAGAAGCATTTTTAGGCCATACTGGCAAGAGTAAGAAAATCATGCGTCCATGTTTGAAATGTATGAGCTCTGAAGATGGGCTACTTTTATGTTTTGCGGGCTTAGGCATCTGAAGTAGAATAAAACTTTCTGTGGCAGACTTAAAACATATGAGAATCCTGAAGATGATTGTGTCCAGCATTTGGTGGCGAGCTGGATAACAAAACCTTACACAGGTTTGGAGGCTAGAGAAGCAAGAGCCTTCCCAAATTTGACATAAGAATGCCCTAAAATACTCAGTTTTTAGTATTCATTTAATTTATGAGAAATAATTATTTGATAAATTAGCCATTCAAACTGACTATTTCTTTAAATTTCTATAGTGAGTCGTAATCTTGTAATCCAGCCACCGTGGGCCTACGACGTTCGAGCTATCAAGAGGAGGATGTTCACAAGTTGAAGAATTAGTTTAGAAAATTAAGCAGTTAATCTTCATTACCACACCAGTGGTCTAGTGGTAGAATCCCTGCCACGGTACAGACCGGGGTTCCATTGCCGCAATCCAATTTAGAAATTATGCAGTCCTTTCATTTGTCACCTATTCACTTCATTATTGACTTAAAGTTTCTGTATCTAATCATGACAACAATCCATAGAGACCACACTTTCCCTTCTCCTTTCCCTTGGAATGGGTTTCAGACTTGAAAATCTCCAATCGAGTATGGAAGTCGCTATCCCTCCTACTTAGTGGGTTTGATAGACACAGGTCAAAGTTTCATGTTTAAAAAAATCCAGCTTGTAGTTTCAGTTATCATTTTGCTTATTTTCAACGAATGCTCCTAATTTTCTTCGAAACGGACAGAGCATACCCCTCTTTTTCTTATTTTTCCCCAATATGATGTCAGTGAAGATGGCACAAGTGAATTGATAACATTATCAGAAGGAGAAAAGATTGTTGTTAGGCATAGGCTGGCAAGCAATAGTAGCTAGTGTTGAACCATCTAAATCTTTTATGGTTCAACGACTTCAAAATCTTGAAAACCACCAAGTCAAATATGATCTTTTGCTCTTATCACATTCACGTTCCTTGGAAAGCAAAGAGAGTCAAAAACACGGGAATTGTGGTTTCCTAATGCAGAAAAGCGACAGTTGAATGCAATATTCTTTAAACTCCTGCAGACTTTTAACTTGGTCGGTTTTACACTTTTTTTTTTTTTTTTGAAATTTGAAAATGAATTAAAATGATCAAACAGAAAGTCCACACTGTACAATCCTTAATAAAGGAAAAACAGAAAAGGTGTAAACACCACAACAAAGCAAATAAACAGTCCAAAATCAACTGCTATACTCTAAATATGCCATCGCCGTCTCATTTCCATGCTAAGAGCCACATGTTGTCCAGTAACAATGAGAGCCTCGCGAATCAGATTAACAATACAATCAGCTAACTCATATTTATGACGTTCCTGTTGTCTATAGAGCCTGTGATTTCTCTCCCTCCACAAGTGATAAACCGCCATCTGAAAAGCCGTCCGAATTATGACACTATC
>JANPWU010000002.1:20850297-20861640 GCA_024707465.1 Erythroxylum daphnites
TTTAAAGCAATTTGAGCACTCATATTTTGATGTTGTTTTATGCTTTATATTCCATTTTAAATATGGTATGAAAAAATGATATTATATTATCTTTTATTCCCATTAATGAAACAAACTAAACAATATTATTGGTATTAATACAAAAACCCAAGTTACAAATTAAACATCATTTTTTATTTTTCATACCCATTCTCATTCCCTTCTACTATCATACTCATATCCATACCTAACCCGGTGTTCAAACCAAACGCCCCCTAAATCTTGGTTACGTGGTATTTGAGGAGTTACTGGTGCGATTACCCTTAGCCAGTGTAGATGCGGGCTAGTTATTTAGGTTCATTTTGCTTCTATATATGTAGGTATAGGGTATATGTATAACTTAAGTCTCCGATAACCTTCCGCTTTTGGGCCATCAAAGAATTCTTAACTACTTACTCTATCTAAAACTGTAAGGTATTTGTTATGTAGGTGGGCCTTATAATTTATCTTGGACTACCGTATATGCTTTTAGTGCCACTTCATGGTGATCTCGTTTGGTAATCAATAGAATCTGGAAGAAAAAAAGAAAAGGAATCGCAAGCGAAATTGAGAATTAGAACAGAAACGAAATTATTACAAGGTTAATAGTTATGCTATTATTTAATATTAAATATTAAAAATAGTAATAAGAAATTTTCGGATATTTAGTTATTATTTGATTTATTTTGTAAATAATTAATTAAAAGATTTTATATTTTATAAAGATTAATAAAAATTTTAATACTTTATAAAATTATTAATTTTTAAATAATTATAAATTACTTTTATGATAAGAATAAAAGTACTAATATAACAAAATAAAATAATTAACGATAATATAAGAGTCAATATCTTCAAATTATCTAAATCAAAAAAAGATCTTCAAAATATCTTAATAATATTTTAATAATATCTGTTATCTTTTATTTTCGATATTTAATTCCAGCTTATAGCTTCCTCCACCCTATAAATAAAAGTTAAGGATTGCATAGAATTCGTTCCCTTTTTGTCATTTCTTATTTTATCTATTACCAATAACTAAACAACTAAAAGTTAGATGATATATTGTCATTCTCACCTCTGTATTACTACTTACCAAATAAGATCTAAGAGTAACCATTTTATCAGTACGAAAAAAGTAAAAAACGAAGTTGATTGGCAGAAGAAAAGATGGAGAACTAATTGCTTACTGTCCCCCAAGTTATGAAGCGTAGCAGGATGTCCTTAAAACCTACATCGGTGTCTTTTAGGAAAATAGGACGTAACATCATGGGATTTAGTGTGCGTGATCAGATTCCTTATGATCTTTTAAAGATAAACAAATCGATTTCACGACCCCCACCTTTGAAAACGGATCTAACTCTCACAATCTTGTTGACTTTCTCTGACATGTTTATCTATAGTTAGTTAACTAGTTTGGTATCCATCCTGTTGATAATGTTAATTTCAATAATGTGGGATATTGACATGAAATTCTTCCTTCAGGAACAAGGCTGTCATGGTGGAAGCAGGAGTGCTGTCAAAATTACCAAAGAACATTGGCAATTCAGAGGAGTCAACAAGGCAAGAATTTTCAGAGTTGATCTTATCATTATCCTCATTGGCGAATACTGAATTCCCTCTTAGCTCATCAGAAGTTCTGCCATTTGTAGTAGGAATTCTTGACTCTAGTTCAACTTTGGAAACCAAAGAGTTTTGTCTAGCCACTTTATACAACCTTTCAGCAGTGTTAGATAATACATGGATCTTAGTCTCCAATGGTGTAGTTGAAACTCTCTTGAGGCTTATATCAGTAAAACAACTCTCAGAGAAAGCGCTTGCAACTCTAGGTCATTTAGTGGTGACTTTAAATGGGAAGAAAGCAGTGGAAAACAGTTCAGTTGTGCCAGAGAGCTTGGTAGAGATACTAGCATGGGAGGATAAGCCCAAGTGCCAGGAGTTGTCAGCTTACATTTTAATGATTTTAGCCCATCAAAGCTCAGCTCAAAGAGAGAAAATGTCAAAATCCGGCATCGTTCCTCTGCTTCTCGAAGTAGCATTACTGGGGAGTCCCCTAGCTCAGAAAAGAGCTCTGAAACTACTCCAATGGTTCCAAGATGAAAGGCAAACAAAGATGGGACCACATTCTGGGCCTCAAATGAGAAGGATGGCAATGGGGTCACCTGTAAATCATAGGGAGGCTCAAGAAGGAAAAAAGATGATGAGGAGTCTGGTGAAGCAAAGTTTGTATAAGAACTTGGAGATTATCACAAGAAGAGCAAATGCTGGTGAAGAGTGTTCTAAACTCAAGACCTTGGTTGTAAGCACAAGCTCCAAGAGCTTGCCTTACTAAGGATTTTCATTCATTGCCTTCACTAAATTTTGAGGATTTTTCTAAAAATGCAATTATTTGGCAATGGCTTGCGCATATATGGCGTTTCCAGATAATGTAGGACGGGAGATTGTCGGAGTAAGGAAATAAACATGTGGCTATTCTCTCTGTAACTTGGCTGAAACACAACTGCAATACGAAAATTTGCAGGGAACAGAAAAACAAAGAAGCTTTCTTGCATACCTTGTGCAGTAGATAGCTCGAGAGATTTGTACACGGTCAACAAAGCAAAGTAAGAAATTTGCCAAATGGAATTTCATTAACTCCCTGAGTATATATATGGGTTCCATCTTCAAGTTTCCATACAAGCGTGAGCACCTTTTGACTTGATTCATTTAAGAACCATGCTTCATGTCAACTAGAATTAAGTCTTCAAACTCTTAACCAAGTTCCAGTCTTAAAATTTTCAATTACATGAAGAGGCTGCTTATGATAATTCGAAAGATTAATCTTGTAGTTAGTGAATTTGCTCCTCACATTCAATTTCTTGAATACTAAACAAAGATTTCTATTTATCTTTCACCATTTATTAATGCATTTATTTATTATAAAAACACTTATAAGGGAAGGACAACAACTCTTATAAAATAAAATTAAGGGTAAATTACAATAAAAATTTTGAACTTTGCCTAATTTTATAATATTGGTCAGAAATATTTAAAATAGAAATAAAATACTCATATTTTATTTATAATAAAATTAGTTCGCTATTGTCCCTATAGTTAATGGTATTGACGTGACGTTTTATGTTAGCGAAAGATTTGACATAATAGCATCCACATGACAAGAAATTGGCATGTCAACTAATTAATCTAAAATATAAAAGGAACTTAATTATTTTGTTTTTACAAAAACCCTACGCAATGTTTTGTGTAACCCTAAGGCTATGTTTGGTTGAACGTAAGGTTTTTAATAGAATGAAGATGGATGTAATATTAGAAAATTATTGTTTGAGAGAGATGGAAGGATTCATAATGTAATATAGTGAAATGTTGCTTAGAAGAAGGGTTTATAATGTAAGATAGTGAAAAGTTGTTTATCATTTTACATTACATCCTAAACCCGACCCCCAAATCAGAGGTTCCTCATTTTTACTGTTTAGGATAGAATTAGATGTAATATGAAACCTTCCTCTTTCATCCTATTATAAACTCTCCTTCTAAACGATGGAATAATATTACACTACATATCATTCCATTAATAAACTCCTAATCAAACACAGCCTAGGCGAGCATCGCGTCTCCTTTTTTCTATAACCCAATTCTTGCACCTATCGCCTCTTCTTTTATGTAACTCAAGGCGAGCGCCACCTTCAATTTGCTTTTGAGGTTAGGTCAACTATTGCTTTGTCTCTTCACACTATAGTACTATTGAGGGAAGATATCAGTTTTTGTGCTATTTTCTCTAGAATTTGAATGTTTTACCTTTAATAATGTCTACTTATAGTTAGATTTGTGTGTGAAAATTAGTGATTTGTTCTTAAAAGAAGCTATTGACAATTGTAATGGTTTTCAATAGATCCTTAGATTTAATGTTATTAGTGGTTTCAATATCGGTTGTAGAAAAATAAGTGAGTTAGATGGATTTTTTAAAAATATATTCTTTATAGGTGCCTTATTAGCTACGGTTAATCAAGATGTAAACAATAAGATGTTTTCTATAGCTAGGCTATGGTTAAGAGAGAGAATTCCCAATTTGGGCATTGGTTTTTGAATCTTTTTTGGTGAAGATATAAACATAAGTAGGTATGCATGGACTTTTGTAAGCAATAACAAAAGGTGATTTTTAATTATTTGTACTACTTATGCTTATTTATATATGTACATTCAATTACTATACTTACATTACATTGTTTTGCATTTTTTTAAGTTAAGGTTTAGTGGATGTATAAGAGAATCCTTCCCAAAAGTTGAGCATAGAAAATGTGTTTGACATGTTTATGCAAATTGGTATAAATTTCATAAAAGTCAAACATATAGGAGTTTATTTTGGAAAGTAGTAAGTTACACAATAAAAGTAAAACTTGATGACACAATGGAGCAATTGAAGAATTTATCAAAAAAGGCATATGACAACTTTAAAGTAAAGGAAACTATGATTATTATGAAGGCATTTGGGAACATAAAAATAAAGGGAGATTGTTCATAATAACATATTAGAGAGGCTTAATGGATTTATTTGTAAAGCACTACAAAAAGCTTGATAAATAAGCTAGAGGATATTCGAGTTGCCTTGACTTGAATTTATGAAAAAA
This sequence comes from Erythroxylum daphnites, assembly GCA_024707465.1. Taxonomy (NCBI): domain Eukaryota; kingdom Viridiplantae; phylum Streptophyta; class Magnoliopsida; order Malpighiales; family Erythroxylaceae; genus Erythroxylum; species Erythroxylum daphnites. The sequence goes on from JANPWU010000002.1 coordinate 20,854,941, forward strand.
AAAACGATATGATGATTAATTTCAATGATGATTTAAGGATGAGGAAGTAGATAAAGGTTATACAAATGAGATACAAAACATTGTATCACCAAAACTAATAAGAATTTAAAGTTTAAAGTCATATATTTTACAAACAAATTCATTATTGATTTATAAGTAAGAACTTACTAATGTAGACTTTTAGGATTTAACAACAGTCCCATATAAACAAGCAATGACTTACATATCATATTAAAGGGAAAATATTGATGATTATATGAGTGTAAGTGTTATATGAAGAGTTATTAGTATGATATGGAACTCATTAGTTGTCCAAAATTTAGATTAAAAAAATGAAAACTATAGCCCATACCCTTTGATAAAGAAAGTATTCAAAAGATATGAAAAAAGCAATAAGAAAAGATAAAAGTGAAGCATCATGGAACCCAAATAGATTGAGCAAGTTATGAGCAGTTATAAGATGCCAACATATTATGAAGTTAGTCATAATAAAAGAGGATGCAAATATAAAGATCAACCTTCGAGATAACCTGAAATTCTTAATTTCATTATATACCTTTTATATTTGCACTTATTTCAATTATTTGTTTAAAATGTCAAAATTTTCATGACAAAGTATGTGAATATTGCATTAAAAACAAAGAAGGCATTAAAAATTCAAGTATCTACATCCAATATTAAGAGTTAGAATCTAATTAGAACACCTAGACAATGAAAATATATACAATCAAAAACCCATTGTCTATCTTAAAAAGGGAGGAGAGTGGTTAATGATTATTTATCTTTGTTTTCTAAGTAGAATATATTTTTTAACATTATAACTATTTAAGTTTCTAAATGCAACTCAAAGATACGAAATACAATTTGAAGAAGATAGTGAGAATACTTATTTTAAAGTTTGTTTTTCAAATATGTTTATATGTTAGTTATGTGTAATTAAATACTTAGTGCTAACATTGTACTTTATGTTTATAATGTATTCAATTTTCGGTGTTTGAACCTCTAAGGAATAATGCAAATATAATTCAAGCTTCTCAAAATACAATTGTGAATACAAATGCATATACAAACTCAAAACATAAGGAGGATCAAGTTGAGCACAAAAAGATCAACACCAATAAATCACAAGATGCATTTGGAAACTCTACTGCGTATTGAACCACAAGTTAAAGCCAAAAAGTTGTTATTATGTTAAATCCTAATGACTATATTATGTTGAACCTTGTAGTTATTTTAATTTGGTTGGTACTTTAAACTTTGTTTTATGCTAAACTTTATGGTTGTTGTAATTTGGGTGAAATTTTGAACCTTTATTTCATTATGTTACGTTGAAAGATTTTGAATTGGATGATCATTGCATACATGTATTGGTAGTCATGTATTATTTTCCATCTTTAAACTTATATCTCCATAAGTTAGGTGGTTTGTAAACTTGATGACAATTTTGTATTTTTTGTATAATATGATCTAAATAATATGTAATAATATATTTTCTTTTATGTTAAATATGTATTTTTAGTTAAATATCTTGATAATTTTATTGATTTTTTAGCGAACGATTAGTGTTATTGAAATTATATTTCCCATGATCACCAAAATAAGAAGTTTATCTTGCTTCCCATAGGACTTAAGCAATTTAGATTCTTAATAAAAGTTCTTTAATCAAATAGATTATGCTCTAATTACCTACGTGACATCTTGAAGATTAAAAGAGACAAGCTTCTATTACACATTTGAACATTAAAATGGCCCTATAAAATTGTCATGACATCTTATTTTTGTAATCAATGTTTCTTTTTCACATCTTAAGTTTTGTCAAGCATGTAACTAGTTACTTCTTCATTATACATTTCTTAAAGGTAGTCTTTAGGTCTATTTACAATGAATTCACCTTTTTTGTATAATTTTTTAGGTTTGAAAGCATATCAATTGATATTTCAATTATATATAAAAAAAGTCCAAAATAGGAGAACATAATATTCATATTGAACAAACAATTCAACAATACATTTATAGGTGCAAATATATAATTAACTTCTTAAATTTAAGTGGTAAAATCCTTATACAACATTTGAAATTGTATTAACTTCGAGACTAGATACATCATAGAGTTTAATAGACATCCAAGATAAGTAGTCATATGGAACCAATAATATAAATATGAAAAACTCAAAATTTTTATTTACTACAAAATTTGATTTTTTACGAGTTAATATACTTCTTACGATCAACAGTGGATCTTGTGGACAAGATTCTTACCCTAATGAATAACAGATATCTAGGAAAATATTTTAGTAGTTATAGATCTTTAAGTCACTTACCAAGACTAAATACCTATTAGACACCTACAATTTGTATGTTCCTTAATAAGTTGTATGATAATGCCCTTGTTAAAATCATAATTGAAGTACTCACTTTTGTATTATTGCATTGATAAAAATATTATAATCAATATTAGGCTTTGCATATGATATTTGTATATTCATTTTGTCATTACAATAAAGGCTAATTGATATAAAAATTTGGGATCACGATAACCATATAAATTATATACAATCAATATACCCCATATAATAGCATTTTAAATTACTAATTTTGTTATATCATTGAGTATAATGTTTTCTCTCGATAAAATTGAGAATATAGACTTTCAACTTTTACTAACTTTTTGAAAAGAGAAATAAACAAAATTCTTGAATCCATTTACGACAACTTTTCATTCTTCTCATCTATAGCATACACCATGTACATAAAAACCCAACTAGCAATAAAATCCCAAGCCAACTAAAACAAGTTTACTACAATTAGCAATAAAAACCCAAACCAACTAAAAAGTTGCCTTAAGCTTCAAAGAAGAGGAAGATAGTTAGTTGAGGCAGGAATAGACACAAAGAAAAGCATAGGGGAAGCAAGGTTAACATAGAATTAAAGGAGGATTAACCATTTGGAGAATACAAGGGTATAAAGAGGAAGAAGATAAGGAGCCATTTTGTAGACATGAAATTAATGAACTTAAAGGCTTTGATAATAACCTAAAACTTAATTATTATGTCTCTAGCCTTATCTAATATTACTTTTTATAAAGATACACTCACAATTGTTTTATCTTCCCTCAAAATAATTAATATCTTGTTTTAATTTAAGAATCCAATTTTTTATCATTTCTTTCTTTTTCTTTATTGTTTAGAGCAAATTCATATATTCAAAACCTTACTACAAAGCGAAATTTCCTGATAATTGGCTTCTATCTTTTCCTTCATATTTATAATAAGCCAACATATATATCAATGAATTTAAGAGTTATAATAGTAATGTTAAATTTAGAGATTAAGTCTCTAACTTTTTATATTGGTAATTTTCATTAAGTTTGGTATTTATTCTTATATCCTTTTTATATAGATAAGTTCATATTCATAGTAGATCTTTGTAACTTCTTTCTTGTTTTGTCGATAAGAATTCTTTCACTCTTTGTCTTTATGTCCTTTTTAACTCTATTAAACCTTTTTAACATTTTCTTTATTAAAGATGACAATATAGGTTAAAAGTTATCAATTTTTTATCAATCTATTGGTTATTTATAGGCTTTATTGGATATTAATAATTCCTTAAATAATAATTTTATTATATGAATGGTTTATATAATCATTAACATCCTCTCCTTAATAATTAATAATCAATTTGTAAAATTTCTTTTAAAATTTAACAACCTACATTAATATTCAGTAGCAAATAATCAATAATGAACTTGTCTTCAAATGTAAGACATTAAATTTAAAATTCCTAAGAATTTTTATGAGGCAATTTCTTGAATTTAATGTAATCACCTTTGATTTCTCTTTCACCTTATACAAATGCCATCATCTCTTTTATCGTAAATTTAGGTTACTCGTACGATTTGAATATAATGTGGTATATTGATTCAATTTTTCTTTTATATTTCACATATACCCATTAGATGTCTTTACAATATTATCATGTATTATCTCATTTTTATAATTTATACTTATAAAGACTTTCAAAAAAGTTGATGGACCCCTCTTATCAAAGTTTCATATGATCTTTTAGACAAATTCTTTAATTGGTGCATTAATTTATCATACGAAATTGAGTTTTACTTCTTACTAACTTATTTAAGAAGTCTTATTGGAAAGATTTTATTGTTTCTTGATATAGTATATTCTATGTATATTATATGTTTAGCATCTAGAAAGATTTCTTTGAGGTCTTCAACTGAACCATATACAAATATTCATCATAGAATTTTTTATTAAAATAGATATACTAAATTTTTTTATTAAAATAGGTATACTAACACAACCTTTAAAATATTTTACCTATAATAGGACTATCCTAATAATTGAGCTAGAGAGGCAGGTCTCCTCCTATTGTTGACTTTCCCCCTATATTTGAACTTCTAATTTTGTTAAGTAACTTTCCTCTTTTTGTTTCTTGCCCTTTACAAAAGATGCCTCCATTCCTTCTTTGGTATGGAGATAGCTAACAGTCCTCCTGCTTCTTCCTTTTCTCTAACACCCTTCTTATCCTTAGTTAGGCTCCAATGTTATACTCTTTAACTCTATTTTTGTTGGCATTACTTCCCTTCCTCATCATTCTTCCTCTTCTCTCCATAATGCTTTAACTTTACTAGTTTCGTCTCCCTAATTCAATGTTTAATCTAGGCTCCTTAAAGATTGACCTAGGTTGTGAGTTGGTTAATATTGTAATAATCACAAGTGCACACATATTTATAGCTAGTACCGACAAGTAAGGGTCGATACCATGAAGATGATGAATACTAGTACTTACCCTTCCCCTATTATCTAGCCTTAGGATTGATTTTAGATTTTTAATTAAAGAAAATATAACTAAGTAAACTAAAATAGGAAACAATAATAAACACAGAAATAGTGAAATTCATTTAGAAAACTATCATTATCAGAAATTAGTATCTACATTTGAATTTCCCCATAAACCCTTAACAGACTGATCTTTTATCATACAATAATTGTATTGATATATTGGACCATAAAGACTCCTATGATATGTTAATAGTTAGTATTGAGTCTACTAACAACTAATCCTAAGGTTTCTAACTGAATTACCCTAGTTAAAGTTTATAGGATTGTGTTACTAATTTATGAGTCGCTAGATTAGGTTTGACCTTAATCCGAAAGATTTATGTCATCCTATCTCTAGGGTTGCAATCAAATCCTTCCAATTACGATAGATCTATTCAAACCTAGGATTTCTCAATCTCTATGTATGAAATCATTTGATTGGTAGTTGCCAAGACTCTTATGAAATAGTCATGGATGGATTCGGTCTCTTTCATGTGTAAGGATTCAAATTCTCCTCTCAATGTTTGAAGACGCTACTTCTTCAACTTGTCAACTCCTCCATGGGCCTTTTGAAGAATGACTCAGGCTTCTTCTTTTGATTTTGTTGCGTTTGACACTTTTTCCAATATTTCATCATCCAATGTCACATGAATGATGCTAAGAGCATGTTGATCCAATCTACGATTCCTTTGTAACGTATTCCTTTGTTGTTGATGCAAAGCTCCTTCATTTTCCGATTCATCATATCCTTGTTCTACTATCTCCCTTGCATCTTGAGAGCCAAGAATAGCCTTCATATGCATGTACCACTTATCATGATTTCTTTTGAAAGTTTAGGAATTGAAATAACGGAATTAAACATCTTCAAAATAATATGACTTTGATACGACTTTGTAGTAAATAAGGGAGATAGAAAGATAAAGGAGAACACTCAAACAATCTAAATAACTTACTTGATTTGGATTTCTTGTCCTATTTTGAAAATGAACTAGTACATAATATTTATAGATATATAAGGCACCTCTTTGAAACAATACAACTCTCATAAAACATAAGATAGTAAATGCAAGATACATGCATAAGAAAAATACAATGAATCTCAAAATATATTAAATAAATAATGACTCAAGTTTAATTAAATGCTTCATTAATATAATTGCATTTATTTCCTTTCCACTTCTGCAGATCTCATCTTCCAATTCCAGATAACAACATCGTACCCTTATCTTTTGTCATATATAGTTGTTGTAATATTTCCCTCTCATCCAACAACCTTGTCCATAAGGTTAAGAGAGGGATAACGTTGTTGTAGCTCTCATAAAGACAGCCCCAAGTAACAATTGATGGGTTGAAACAAAAGTTGTACAGTCGGACGATGATGACACTTGACTAATCGGCTATCAAGTGTAGCAATAAGGATGCTAATGAAATCGTCGAGAGACTAAGGAAACTGCAAACTAACTTGGGACTGATCCAAGAGGTAACATTGTAACCCAGAAACATGAAAAGTAGGGTGAATATGGCAGTCTTCCTGCAATGATAAGCCATGCAACTTGACCCATATGAGCAAAACATCGACCTCCGATGATTTACTTTGCAGCAGCTCTTTTGCAATTTTAGACAGTGTTAAGATTTATTTTTAATATATCCTATTTTTATTTTTAGCATTTTAATTGGACATAGGAATTTTCTTAATAAGATTTGAGGATATGCCGAAATAGGTGGTTGCATTTTTGGAAGGTGCTTTAGATTTGATTTGGAAAGATAATCCTAATAAGTATTCCTTTTTGGTTGATTCCTTATCTAATACAATCCTTATTTGAAAAGGAACCTTTTAAGGAAAACTAGAAAAGGTTACGTGA
>JANPWU010000002.1:20861740-20872953 GCA_024707465.1 Erythroxylum daphnites
TTTTTGCGGAGTTATCGGGCATATAAGGCCGAGATGCTACAAGATGTTACAGATGATATTTCAAAGGGGTCAAAATCAAAAATTTAGACACTCTTCATTAAATTTCCAGCATCATCCTATGGTATCAAAGCAAGCTTGGATTAGAATGGGTCAAGTACAATCACAAAGACGTAGTGAAGGAAAAACAAGAAAATGCCTAGATTTGCAGTTAGTTACTACTGAGGAAGAACTGCAGAAACTGAAGAACTTTCAGTTACTTCGGATGATGATCCAACCAAAATAATGGAAGTTGATTTGAACCGAGGTTCTTCATCTCGAATCCAAAGAAATCATCCAGCAGAAAATGTTATTAAAGATGTGAGCGAAAGAAGAAAAACAAGAGAAAGAAAAATGGTTGATTATCAAGAACTTGCAGGCTACTTATGTTACACTTCTTCATTCGAGCCAAAGAGTAAGTCCAGGTTTGAGATTCTTCGAGGGGCACAGAGACAGTGTGCTTTACATTTTAAAAGTTTTTTTATGTTACCAAAAAAAAACAAAAAAATAAAAAAGGCAATTTTTTTGTTTTATGTTGCTATTGACGTCTCATCCTTTAGTAGTTTGCTTAGTGTCTTCTATTTGGCTCTACCGAAGACTCTTCGGCTCTCTCATCGGTATGGAGCTCTCTTTCGAGCATATCTTTCAGTGTTTTGAATGGTGGTAAATTGTCATATTGGTGTGCTAATGATTCTTCCGCTGCATCTATGGTTGATTATGATGATTATACGGTTTGATATTATCTTGTCCGAAGGGGAAGACATCAGATTGTTCATGGTGAATGTTCCATTCAAGGGAAGATTTAAAGATATATATGTGACTGTATGTCTCGATTTTTGGCATCTTTTTGTCAAAGGGGGAGAAATTTGGATGATTGGATAAACTTGATGTTTTTTAGAGCTTGATATTTGATTAAGGGGGAGTTCTCTTTTCATCTCATATGGATTATGAATTTGATTTATATGTCCAATTATGTTATTTAGGAGGAGTTTCATATTTGTGACAAAAATGCCAAAAAAGAGGGAGATTGTTAGGATTTATTTTTAATATATCCCATTTTTATTTTTGACATTTTAATTGGACATGTGAATTTTCTTAATAAGATTTGAGGATATGTCCAAATAGGTGGTTGCATTTTTTGAAGGTGCTTTGGATTTGATTTGGAAAGATAATCCTAATAAGTATTCTGTTTTGGTTGATTCCTTATCTAATACAATCCTTATTTGAAAAGGAACCTTTTAAGGAAAACTAGAAAAGGTTACGTGAATCAGGTGAATGGTGGTCTTTGAGTTTGATGGTATCGCATGTGAAGATAGAAGGGTTTTTTGCGCATATGTACTGGGCGTTCTTGCGTGAACAATAGATGGAAAAGGAGTTAATTGGCTGCTGCTCTGTTTTGGGGTTGTTATTCTGTTGGAGCTAGTTTCGTGGGTCTTTCTTGAGCAGCATTGTTTCACTTGTGTTATCTCTAACAAGCAGTCCAAGGGTTATGCGCAGTTGCTGTTTTTGCTGGGTTCTTGTTTGATGGTTGCAGTACCTAGAAGTCTTTGTCCCAGATGAGTACACTTATAGTTGGTGTTGCTACTTGAATATTTTAGTAAAGAATTTCAGATATGAAATTGTTGTTTCTTTTGTTTTATTTGTTTTTGCTTTTGAGCAGAAATAGTTAGGAAAATTCTCTGACGAGGTTAACACGAGTTGGTCGTATCATTGGGCGTGAAGATCTTTCATAGGTAGTTAGGCTGTGGGTCGGTTACATAGATTGGGTCTTTCGGGGTAAATCAATCTTGTGTAATTTTTGTGAATACAGTGAAAGAATTTAATCTGAGTGAGGGCCCCGCAGACGTAGGCAAGGTGTGCCGAACTGCGTTACCAAACGTCGGTGTCGTCGTTATTTTGAAGTTGTGATTTGTTATTCACTTGCGCGTAGAAAAATTTGTGGATAGTCTGAATTGATTAACGATTTAATTATTTCATATAGGCCTTGTACAAATTCTGCTAACGTGGCTCATTGCCATCAAGTCGAGGTTTGCAATTTTTTAGTAAGCTTGTAGTCATTTCTCAGTTGAAGCTGTCAATGTGTGTTTCATAATTCTTGTCCTCTTACTGCTTCTTTCCTATGTTTCTTCCTCTATATGATTTGTGCATCAGTTGCACTGAAAGTTTGTCCTTTGGGCTACATACTGTACTGAACCTTGTGTGCGTGACTTTCAGCGGTGATTATTTGTGTATTCCCAAGGCTCGTTTCTCTTCATAGACTGTCGTTTATGTACTGTAATTCATTTCTGTATCTTTGGCAACATATGGTAGAAAGTAGAAACGTTTTTTTCTTTTTCCTTCATAATGGTTCTCCTACTGGACAGCTTATTCTCCTGTGTGCTATAACCATTGTATTGTCTTCTCTGTCTTTTTAATGACTGAAGGAAGAAAACTGCAACCGTCCTATAAATTTTGTCTTTCTAATAATCTTGAAGAAAAGCAAAACCTTCTCAATGAATGGACTGGTGCAGAATCATCCAACATAGGTAAGCTTAATGAAAGTTGTACCTTAAACATTTTTCTGGCCATTTCTAGGACACAAAGAAGCCAGCGTTTAAAGGTACCACTCTCTCAGCCTATGCTAGACGTAGTAGATTGCCTAGATATTGCAGCAAATCGTGAAAATTGTCATGAAGCACCTACTAATACTATTAAATTTATCTCGTCATTAGACTGAACTAATATGATTCTAGAGATGATATCCCCTTTTTGCCTAGGCTTTCTTTAGGAAAAGAAGGGCAACAACAAAGCAGGATCATCGCCATAACAATCCTCATCCACCATTAAGTCAACTGAGAGAAGGCTTTGAACTTGACTGAGAAATCATATGCAGTAAAAAAGTCTAGACAACTGTGGCTATTTTGTCATGTCATTTATACAAAATAAGACAATATCTTACTTTCATCAGATGCTATTGGATATTAGCTAGAGGAGAAACGAGGCACCTTCAGGGTTGAGGAAATACATCGCATCCAATATCGGATTGATTAGTCATTGTAATGTAAAGTTGCGGCTCTAACACTGATTTGGTTGGAGTTCTTATTTTGTATTTTTCTTATGTTTGGATTTTATTACCTTGATCAGTTTGATACGCAAACCAGCTTCATCAGAGTCCTAACCAACTTAGCTTGTGTATTATAATTGTTTTCTTCTCTCAATTTGTTTAATTCATCATGTTAATCAGTTCATATCAAAATTTATGAGAACAAGGAAGTTTCCAATTGGTATCAAGAAGAAAACAAATACTAATACAAAGGAAAAGAGACAATATTAGACAACCTTTCTTGAAAGGCAAGGCATTCTAACTTAAATGCCTCGTTTGATAACATATTTCCTCGCTATTATGTACCTCATGAATTCAAATAATTGCTGCCATCTGAGGCGATGAAAATATGGAACGGAACGAGATATTTTGTCTATTTTATCTTATTTTTATCCTGTCTTGTAAATCTTAATTATTTATTTATGTAATATTTATATAAAATTTACATAAATAAATAGTTGAGATTTATAGGATATAAAATAAAATATACAGAGATTCCTTATCAGAGAGATACATTGACAATTACAATGAATGTCACATCTGTATAACATTTGAGAGCTTCATGTAAGTACAAAAGAAGTGATTAAGGTAAGGGAGAAACAGCTAAAACTTAAAAAGGAACAGAGAAACAAAAATGATAAAGAACGGATGAGTGGTGGAGGTCCGGGAAGAAATAGCGGGAACATGGCGGAGAGTTTGCTGGGTCCCACCACAAGCAACGGTAGTCCTCCTCTTCTCCGACACTCTCCTTTTCTCATTCCCTACCTTCCCTTCACCTCCTCCAACTTTTCATTACACTCACAGCCCAACAACTCAAAATCTTCTCTTTTATTGCCTATGGCTTCTACGTCAGCTTCGCTTCAATGCCACTGCTCTTCCTCTTCAAGTGCCAATCAGCCCTCGCTTCTTGTATTCTCAGGTCTATCTCTATGCTCTTCATTTTTCTCTTCAAAGATAGCAACTTTGATCCAAATTCTGAAGTGGGCAAGTGTGTACATAAAGGTTGTTTTCATTTTTCCTTGCAGGTGGGACTGCGTTCAACGGTGTCGTGGAAGAGCTCAAAAGACTGACAACTCGTGTTGCTCATGTTCTCCCCGTTTCTGATGATGGTGGCAGTACCGCTGAGATAGTTCGTGTCCTTGGTAATTTCTTTGAGGCTACTTTTGGTATAGAAAGTCTCAAATTCAAGATCTTTCCCCCCCGTAGATTTCATGAGTGCTTGCTAGGGTCGCAATTTTGGTCTTGGTTTGTGTCGTGCAAGAATTAACATAAAGCCAGAAATATTGAAGTTGGTGATGGAGCAAGAATATATACTAGTTATGTCTTCGTTCTTCATTAGAAGTTCGAATTTAGATTGGTAAAAAATTCTACTTCAAAGAAGCCTCGCCATAGTTGATGAAAAGAGGTTAAATTTGAACCGCTGGCATACATCTGTTAGTGCTTTTTCAGAGAGTTGTATTCTTCTGCATACTGTTAGGAGATCTCAACTGCTTCTGAGGGGCAATGCTTAATCATTGAAGAACGTTTTCATCAACCAGACTCAAATATTGGGACTTCTCTTTTTAGGATAAACTGTTATGTTCTTTTGGGCGGAAGTTAAAGATTGATATATCATAGGTGGTCCTGCGGTTGGAGACATTAGATCAAGATGTTTGAGATTGTCTGATGAAAGTACTGCTGAGGCTCTTGCAATCCGAAGATTGGTTGGCCATCGTCTTCCTCTCGATGCACAACAAGCTAAATCAGAATGGTAATACAGTCAACCTTACTGCAAGATCTGATTTTTCTTTCTGTACCTTATGCTGGTTGCATCCTGAATTTTTCTTACTTACTTACTAAGTATAACTATGGTGGGGAATTAAATAATACTGTCCTTAGTTGAGCTTTGACAGGTATAACATTGTGGAAGGTGAAGACTCTCTATGGAAAGGTATATCAAGACCTTACAGAGAGACAATTCGAGCCTTTCTAATTTATTTCCAGAATGAGGTAGGCTACTCCCGTAGAAAATACTACCAATTTTATTGACAATTCATCGTAGTTTTTTCTTTTGACATATTTCTGCTGGCTCCTAATTTTGTGAAAAGATTTATGGCCTTGTATGCTTGTTCTTTTAGTCTTTTTGATCAGTATCCAGAGGAAAATTTGCTTTTCTTGTTATGTCACTGTTTGTACCTTAATTCAATGTTGCGAATAAAGAAACAATTCATAATCTGACTTCTTTTTACTTCTATATCTTTTGTCTTTGGATTGGAAGGTATCAGCTTGTAGGTTTCACTACTGTTCTTTTTTCCTCTTCTTGAATGCTTATTATGTGTTTATATCTACACCATCCCTTTCAGGAATTGTTTTTTCTCCTATTTGCTGTTATTTTAGATTTCAATCATCTATCAAACTGTTAGATAAAACTAGTTGATGTGCTTATATCAGAATTATGTTCTATGAAAACAGATCCTCCGTCGACCAAATGAATCATTTTGCTTCAGTAATGGCAGGTACCTTTTGGCATTTTGATTAGCACTAGAATTCTCTTTGGTTGCACTTTTAGATGGGTACCTTTTTAGTTTGTGTGTTATAATTGCAATTTTTTAAAGGTACACTGGGCTTTATGTCACTATTGGCCTTGTAATTTTTGTGGGATCTTAGAATTTTACTGTGATAGTAATGATGCCCAGTTATTTGTTGGTAACATTCCTTGCATGTTGAATTTTGAATGATTGTATTTCGTTCGTCTTGATCTCTTTATTTGAATGTTAGAACTTCCTTTTTGCCCTTTTCCAGATTAGCCTCCATATAAGAGAATGATCTTACACAGGGCTTCTTTTTATGATCAAGTTTATTTCAGATTGGTTTCTCCACTTCGCTTTTATGTGCAAAAAAGTTTTGGTATTATTTCATATAACTAACTCCATCCCCCTTTTGCAGCATTGGAAACTTTTTTTTTGCAGGAGCACGCATATTCTTTCAGTCTTTAGATGCTGCAATATTTTTGTTTTCACGCGTTTCACAAATTCCATCAGAGAGTTTGGTCTTACCTGTAATCTCGACAAACGATAGGCTCACATTAGGGTGTGAATTATGGGTACTACTATACATACTTTCAGATGTTCATGCATCATCAAACTTCCCGATTTTCATGTTTATTACATGTGTTATATAGATAATTGTCTTATTTTGATATAATGTTGTTTATACTTATTGTTTACGATTATAATTCACATATTTTTATTGATTCCTGCTACTTGGTGAGTTACTTTTTTTATGTTTCCTATTTGATCCTTAGAATTGCACAATGTGTTGCATAATTGCAAGTTCATATAATTATGTTTTTAGTCTTATCGGTTCACTATTAAATATGTGGATTCTTTCAAGAGTAATGTTAAAATTATCTGACATGCAGCATTTTCCTAACATTGAATTCTATTTAATGGTGAGAATACAGGATGGCATGATAATACGAGGTCAGAATGAGATTTCTCACCCAACCAATGGATATATGCAACCTATTGATAAGGTATTCCTCTATGCTTGTGACCCTTAGAAGCCTATATACCCAATTGGTTTCCTATTGTTATGCATTATTTTATGGACTGTTCATGTAATTTACTCTGGATATTTGAATAATGATTAGTCAATCTGTTAAGAAACTTATGAGGAATTTGGGGTCTTATTTGTGACTTGCAATAAACCATGAGAAATTCTGGCATTTTGCATGTTTTCATCCATTTTATCAAGCTCATGTGATGTCGATCTTTTTATAGGAAAGAAAATTACACTTTTTAACAGTTTCAGAAAATTAAATGAGAAATTTTATTGAAAATTGATCTCTATATGATTAAATGAATTCCTTCAGTATATGGTGAAAGGGCTGTTAGGGGTGCGAGGACTCAACTTAAAGGATTAGATGTTGATTAGCCAATAAATTACTTTGTTAGTATTCTTTGTAGCATGTTGCAACATTTAATCTTTCATATAATGAAGAAATCTTATTCATGCTATTGATCAGGGATGCTCTTCAGTTCCACCACTTCCTTCAAGAGTAAAGAGGGTGTTCTACATGTCAAGTGAGGGTGGAAGTTCCCTGCACGAGGTGAATGAAACCTTAATCCATTTGTTCTTCTATAATTAGTTTTACATAGTTCTTGTCTCCCTATTCTTTGTTGTAACTTGCTACTTGGGAGATTTTATTTTTTCCCCTTTGATGTAATGTAATTTATGCAGAACTTCTCGTTATTATGAATATGAGGGGGTCGGGAAAGTACCAAACCTGTCCATCAAAATAATGATAGACTGTTGATGTTATTCATGCGAAGATATTATGTGAACTATTATGGAAATTGTTGGCATAAAGATTGGTGTCTAAGTAGAACTTGCATTGAACGACATAGTATACATCCCACCCATAAGCGTTTCCCATACGCCAGGGATATCTCTATTTCTCCCTATGAGAAAAAGAAAAAGAAATTAACTTTTACATATATTAAGAGTCAGTGCTCTTGAGTTTCTCCTTCTTTAAGTTGTATTGATTTAATATGTTTTATTGACTAGGTCTTCCCCACAGTGAATGAATCTGTACTTGACCAATTGAGAAGTGTGGACTGCATTGTTTATGCTATGGGGTCCTTATTCACTTCCATCTGCCCTTCATTGGTAGCACTCTGGACTCTTTACTAACATGCTTGACTTCATGTCCCTTTCTCTTTAGACTCGGAACATTTGTGATTATCAAATTGGTCATTGGGTATGAACATTTGGTTAGATAAGATGAAAGTTTGTAAATAAATGATGGATGTCCAATTGTACATGGCACTTAATTAAGCCTTTTTTTTTTTTTGCAAACTGGATAATTCTTCTTTGTAATAGGTTCCATATGTTAGGGAAACAGGTTGACGGAGTTAAACTACTGTAAGATATAGTTGAAGTGGAGTCATGCATGTTATTCCCCAATATAGGTGAAGAGGAGTCATGCATGTTATTCCCTAATAGTTGGAAACTCATCCCTGGGAAAAATAACCAGGTATATAATCTTGATAATCATTTATTCTTTGTATGACGAACATATGATAACTGTTAGCTTCAAGAGATAATGATTTTATATGCCCTTGAAGCCAAGCCATGAAGTTAATCATGCATCAGAATCAGAATTTATGCCTGAGTTGAAATTTTGGGATGGTCCTATGCACGTTTGGATCAATCTCCCATTAACGAAGGACAAAGAAAATCAGTAGGTTCAATGTGGCTTCACATAGTGGTATTAGTTAGCACTCCTCCTAGTGATCAGCATACTAGTACTGATCAGCATGCTAGTACTCGTATTAGTTAACAGCCTACTAAGCTACCCATACCCACGTCTATAGGGGTATGATGGGATAGGGAACAAACACAAATGCCACATAGGCTGGCGGTTAGGAGTTAGTTACAAAGAGAGAGTGAGAAGGGGAAGGTACATAGGATATATAGGATTCAGTATAGGAGGGAGGGGATCATTCTTCATTATTCTGGAAATTATAGCTATTGTATTGGCCTGGAAGCTACACTTTTAGGAGGAAGTCTACTACTGTACCTACTAAATACGTAAATCATTCAATCTCTACTTCTATTTCCTATCAATTGGTGCTTTCATTGAGAGATCAAGGGGCATAGATTGTATGCAAACTAGAATGGAGGCAAGAGTATCGGCAGTGGAGGCGTCTCTTAGGAGGCCGGAATCATCCCTCTCAGCACAAGAGGCATGATTAAATCGCATGACACTACTTTGAAGGATCTTCAATTGCAGCTGAGCTCTCAGCGTCAAATCGCAACATTTGTTACAGTCGGAGATGAGGGATAGGTTTCAATCCTTGATGGCCAGAAACTCGTAGAAACAGAAGATGGGCGAAGAAGAAGAACCATCGACATTTACTCAACATGCGTCCTCTTCTGGTGGTGGTGAAAAACCTGCGCAACTCTCTTCGGTTACCCCCAGCAACGATAGAACCGCCAGTGGATCGCAAGGAACTAGGCACCAAGTTATCGGTCCGCAAGGGTCTAGACAAGACCGACAGGGTGACCACGTGTCATCGACAGCGACGACCCATGCGTGGGAAGAATATCGGAACACAGCTCGTAGGGTCGAGCTCCCAGCTTTCCACGGGGACGACCCATTCGCATGGGTCACGAGGGCTGAATCCTACTTTATAATTCATGAAATCCCTCCTGAGCTTCGTCTACCCATGATTTAGATTTGTATGGAGGGTTCGACGTTATACTGGTTCATGACTTTACGTGAGTTGGACCCGTGTATGACTTGGGAAAGATTCAAGCGATCGTTGTTCGACTGTTATGGGGGTAAGGACGAGGGTGACCCGATAGAACATTTGAAGTCGATCTCCCAGTAGGGTTCGGTGGATGAATATATTGATGAATTTGAGAGAGTTGCGTTACAGATCGGTCATTTTCCTGAAGAATGGTACATGAGTTGTTTTTTGGGTGGATTGCGTGAAGAAGTGAAGAACAGGGCCCGAACCCACGATCCCTCGACCCAAGTTCGGCTCATTTCTATCGCAAGGAAGGTTGATAGGGAATTAATTGGTGAGGGCGTGATTCGGCTAGGAGAAGGGAGAAGAAAAACCAAGGGCTTTCATGTGATCTCTGGGCACCGAACAGGAAACAGCCACACGTATCGTCCAAATCAATTGAACCATGCGGTGGGGAATATTAAAAATGACGTGAGGGAGCTACCCCATAAACGGAGAGACCCCACCACCGACAATCACCGAACAATGAATCCAAAATGGAGAGGCATGCGTAACTTGACTTACGATCAGCTTATGGAAAGGAGAGCAAAAGGGCTGTGTTTTAAATGTGGGCATACTTTCGGTCCTCTCCATCGCTGTCCAGACAAAGAATATAGGTTAATTATATGGGAGGGTGATGAAGCAAACGTGGGAGGAAGTCACCGAGAAGCACCAGTGGTAGAGGATCAGCAAGAAGAATGGGAGTTAGTGTGCAATTCTATAGAGTTCATGGAATTGGGTAGTGATCAATCCTCGCCTCTGAAGTCGATGGTCTTAATAGGTAAGTTAAATGAATTGCCTATTGTTATAATGGTTGATAGTGGAGCTAGCCACAACCTTGTGTCCCGAAGATTGGTTTAGGCTATGGGTATCAATGCCACTTCAACCAAAACTTTTGGTGTTAGGTTGGGGGATGGTCATCGATCCTTCTCACAAGGGCTTTGCAAGGGAATTAAGTTGGAGCTGAATGAGGAGTTTCGGTTGAATGCATATGTGTTTGATACAGGAGGGCTTGATCTGATTTTAGGGATGGCATGGCTTGAAACATTGGGGGTAGTGAAGGTTGATTGGAAGAATATGTGTATGACATTTGACCGAAGGGTTACTGAAGTAATCTTGCAGGGAATCAATATGCATACTTCTTCCCATGTACTGCAACAAATTTCGAAGCATCAAGAGTTGGAAGTTGAAGAATTGTTGTGGGCTTTAAGGATCGGAAGAACTCTACCGGATGAGATGGGAACCTTGCATGAGGGTCAAATAGATGATTTGGGGGCTGTTTTATTTAGTGGCTTGTTCGTTGGAGAGACAAACCAGCAGAAGAAGCAACTTGGGAAGATGCAGAATCCATCAAAGGGCAACTCCCTTCCATTCACCTTGAGGACAAGGTGCCTTTTGAGGAGGAGGGAATTGTTAGCACTCCTCCTAATGATCAGCATACTAGTACTGATCAGCATGCTAGTACTCGTATTAGTTAACAGCCTACTAAGCTACCCATACCCACGCCTATAGGGGTATGATGGGGAAGGTGTTATGGTCCCGGGTTATGGATCTGGTTATGGGTCTGTGGGTTAAGGGTGTGGAAGGAGTTTGAGTGTTTAGGTTAGGTGTTTGGGGGTTCAAGTTAAGAGTCTTCTTTTTACTACCTCTGGTCATAAACAATTTTGGCTCAAAGGAGGGAGCCTTAAACCTCTTGAGACTAAGTGCTCAAAGACTTGATTGGATTTTGGAAGCCTCCCCAATGCATTGATGATTATTGTTTAAATACAGGAAGTGATAACAACTGTTTCCTACATCAAAGGAGCACTACTTCGACATGG
>JANPWU010000002.1:20878964-20889363 GCA_024707465.1 Erythroxylum daphnites
TGTTTAAATACAGGAAGTGATAACAACTGTTTCCTACATCAAAGGAGCACTACTTCGACATGGAGGAACAACCTCCTCAACTAACGTCATGTAAAAGAAAGTGGAGGAACACCCTCCTACAAAACTGGAATCACTTAAAAAAAAAACAAAAAAAAACAAGAAATAACTGAAACTTTGACTAATTCAAAAATTGAATTCGTGGTTCCTTGGATCTAGATCCATGAGTGAAACGTGTGTAGACTTGTAATGGTTTGGTAACAGAAGGGAACAAACACAAATGCCACATAGGCTGGTGGTTAGGAGTTAGTTACAGAGAGAGAGTGAGAAGGGGAAGGTATAGAGGATATATAGGATTCAGTATAGGAGGGAGGGGATCATTCTTCATTATTCTGGAAATTATAGTTATTGTATTGGCCTGGAAGCTACACTTCCAGGAGGAATTCTACTATTGCACCTACTAAATACGTAAATCATTCAATCTCTACTTCTGTTTCCTATCAGGTATAGTCTAGTTAGTATTATAAACAGGAATCCCCAAGGCCAATATAACGAGAGAAGAGTCTCTGGTGTGTCACTCAATATGCAAGCCCAGTTCGATGCAGGCAACAATTGCAAGGCCGAACATGTTCCTGCCAACAGCCAAAGTAGTGTGGGACTCCATCTGGGAAACGTACTCAGACTTGGAGAATTCTTCACAGATTTTTTAATAAAATCAAGGCTTTGGCAATCCAAGCAAGGAGATCATGAGATTACCGTGTATTACAATGAAATGGTGGCTCTTTGGTTGGAACTAGATCAATGTTATGAAGATGAATGGGAGAATCGAAATGATTTTGCAAGGTATAAGAAAAGAGAAGAGAATGATCGTGTCTATATGTTCCTTGCAGGAGTTAATAGGAGCTTAGATGAAGCAAAGGGAAGAATTCTTGGCAAAACCACTTCCCTCAATTTGTGAGGTTTTTCAGAGTTATGGCAAGAAGAAAACAGAAGGAGAATCATGCTTAGCAATACTGCACCACCATCCGAAGTTGAAAATTCAGCTCTTGTCTCTCGGAACTTAGGAGGGACTGATGAAGACAGAGAAAGGAAGAAACGGCCATGGTGTGATCTTTGTAGAAAACCATGGCACTCTAAAGAAATGTGCTAGAAGATTCATGGGAAGCTAGCACATTTAAAGAAAAAACAGGAAAGGAATGGCAAGGCACTTCAAACCACAACTGATGATTCTCAAGAGCAATCAATCAACTCAGATAAGCAACCTTTCACAAAGGAACAATTAGAGCATCTGCACAAACTTTTTAAACCTCCACAATTCTCTGTTACTCCTTCAAGTTCTCTTGCAGCCCAAGGTAATTCTTATGTCACAACCCTCTCTAGTTTTGGTCTTTCTCCTAGTGCTTGGATTATAGATTCCGAAGCAACTGATCACATGACAAATTGCTCCCAATTGTTCTCATCATATAATCCATGTGCAGGAAACAAAAAGATTAAGATTGCTGATGGATCTTTTTCGGCAATAGTCGGGATTGGTTCAATCAAAGTTTCCCCGCTTATAACTCTGTGTAATGTGCTTCATTTTCCAAAATTGTCTTGTAATCTTCTTTCTATCAGTAAAATAACCCGTGATCTAAAGTGTCAAGCTAATTTCCATCCAACTAATTATGAGTTTCAGGAAAAGGCCTCGGGGAGGATGATTGGCAGTGCTAGGGGAAAAGGAGGACTGTATTTCTTTGAAGATGGAACAATCCCAAGTAAACTACCAGTCAGTGGTTTATGCTTTGAATCTGAATTTTCTTCTAGTAATCATGAAATAATGCTATGGCACTATAGACTTGGTCATCCAAACTTTCTTTACTTAAGACATTTATTTCCTTCTCTTTTTATTAATAAAAATCCATCTTCATTTCAGTGTGAGATTTGTATGTTTGCAAAACAACACCAAGCCTCTTATCCTCCAAGACCATACAAACCCTCTAAACCATTTTCTTTAATTCACAGTGATGTTTGGGGTCCTTCAAGAGCACCAACAATTCTTGGAAAAAAATGGTTTGTCTCATTTATAGATGATCACACTAGAATAAGTTGGGTATATTTATTGAAAGAAAAAATTGAGGTTGAAGAAGTTTTTAAAAACTTTTATACCATGGTTCGAACACAATTTGATGTAAAAATTCAAATCTTTAGAAGTGATAATGGGAATGAATTTTTTAATAAGACTTTGGGGATTTTTTTTTTTTAATTGAGAAGGGAATTATTCATCAAAGTTCATGCAATGATACCCTCAAACAAAATGGAGTTGCGGAGAGAAAAAACAAACATCTACTAGAAGTATCAAGAGCATTACTTTTCACAAATAATGTTCCAAAGTACCTTTGGGGTGAAGCTATTCTCACAGCAACCTATCTTATTAATCGAATGCCCCCAAAGATTTTAGATTTCAAAACTCCTTTACAAGTGTTTTCAAAAAAGAAAAATTCATCCTCTCGGATAGTATTCGATTTACCCATTAAACTCTTTGGATGCACAATTTTTGTCCACAATCATGACCCAAACCAAAGTAAACTTGATCCTAGAGCTCAAAAATGTGTTTTTGTAGGATATTCACCAACTAAAAAGGGCTATAAATGCTATGATCCTACTTTGAAAAAAATGTTTGTTTTCATGGATGTATCCTTTTTTGAAACGACACCTTTTTTTAAGTCTCCTCTTCAGGGGGGAGAAAAATAATGAAGATCCGGCTTGGGATCAAATCAAAACCTTGGTGCATGAAGATCGTTTCCAGATTCAGAATAATTCAATATCTGAACCTGTGTCAAACATCTCGCCAACAAAGTCTGTTTTAACTCAACCCGAACAAGACCAAAGTGAAAAAACCGAAGATGGGCCAAATCTTGCCCCAGTAGAAAATAATGATTCCTTTGAAGGAGATGAAAGAAAGAAAAAATTTGGATTGGTTTACACCCGGAAAAACTTGACTCAGGAAAAGATGTCCGAAAATTCCCAGCAAGGCCAAGATTCCAACTTGGGGCAGGACCGAAACTCTTTGAGTATGCCTCTTTCAGTTCAAAACTCTCCAGGTGATACTCCCTACTTACATTCTATTTCTGAAGAAAAACCCATTACAGATCTTTATATTCCTATTGCTTTTTGGAAAGGGGTTAGGTCGTGTACTAAACACCCAATGTCAAAATTTGTGTCTTATAAAAACCCATCTCCTGGTTTCTCCTTCTTCACTAATCAAATGTTACTTGTGGAGATTCCAAAAAAATGTTCAAGATGCTTTACAGGTTCCTGAATGGAGGGAAGCAATTCTAGAAAGAACAAAACATGGGAAGTAGTGGATTTGCCAAAGGACAAGAGGACCGTAGGGTGTAAATGGGTTTTCACAGTAAAATACAACTCAGATGGATCCCTGGAGAGATATACAGCCCGGTTAGTTGCTAAAGGCTTCACCCAGACGTACGGAATCGATTAGATGGAGACTTTTGCTCCAGTAACAAAACTTAACACTATAAGAGTGCTTCTTTCATTGACTGCCAATCTAGATTGGCCTTTACAACAATTAGATGTCAAGAATGCATTCTTGAACGGAGACTTGGAAGAAGAAGTTTACATGGATGCTCCACCAAGCTTCGAAGAAAAATTTAACTCGAAGGTATGCCGATTAATTAAGTCCATTTATGGTTTGAAGCAATCACCCCGGGCTTGGTTCAAGATGTTTACTTGTTCAGTGAAAAGGCAAGGTTATACACAATCTCAAACAGATCACACAGTGTTCTTTAGGCACTCACCAAGTGGAAGAATCACACCCTTAATAGTCTATGTCGATGACATTATCTTGATAGGCAATGACTTAGAAGAGATGTATTGCTTAAAGAAGAATTTGGCTACTGAATTTGAAATCAAAGATTTAGGTTCTCTCAAATATTTCCTAGGAATGGAAGTGGCAAGATCAAAAAGGGGGATTGTTGTTAGCCAAAGAAAGTATATACTAGATTTGTTGAAAGAGATAGGGACGACTGGATGTAAACCGGTAGATACACCAGTGGATCCCAATGTGAAACTGGGAAATAGCAAAGGAGGATGCCCAGTGGATACAACAAGATATCAGAAGCTGGTAGGTAAGTTAATTTATTTATCTCACACTCAGCCAGGCATAGCCTTTGCAGTCAACCTTGTGAGTCAATTTATGCACTCACCTACAAAGGAACACCTTGAGGCTACCTATCGTATCCTACAGTATCTGAAGAAATCTCCAGGAAAAGGCCTGTGTTTTAGAAAAATTAATCAATTCAGGATCGAAATCTACACTGATGCAGATTAGGCTGGGTCCTCTACTGATCAGAGATCAACAATGGGATACTGTTCCTATGTGTGGGGTAATTTGGTAACTTGGAGAAGTAAAAAGTAGAGTGTAGTAGCAAGAAGTAGTGCTGAGTCTGAATATACAGCAATGGCCAATGGTGTTTGTGAACTACTATGGCTGCAGCGGATATTAAAAGAGTTAAAGTTGGCTTTAGAGACTCCTATGAAGTTATACTGTGATAACAAAGAGGCAATCAATATAGCAAATAACCCAGTGCAACATGATCGAACTAAACACGTTGAAGTCGACATTTTATCAAAGAGAAGCTAGAAGGAGGATTAATCTGTATACCATTTGTTCCAACAAAACAACAAACAACAGATATTCTCACAAAGGGACTTAGCAAGCCATCATTTGACTTCCTTAATGGCAAGTTGGGTTTGCATGATATCTATGCACCAACTTGAGGGGGAGTGTTAAAAAATAAAAGATTTAGTTTGATATCCTTTCCTAATTTCTAGTTGTTTCTATTTTTTGAATAAAGGACCCGAATCCTTAAGTTGGGTTTAAGGATCCTTAGAAATAAGGTAGTGTATATTTTAGTTACTATATTTAGACTATTTATGTTTTTATTAGTCTTTTCCAAGGGTACAAAGTACCCTATAAATTCAATGTATTCTATCATAGATATATATGAGAGAAAATAAAGGTTTTCCTAAAAAACCTACAGGTATCATGGCGTTGATAAGCCATGATGAGACCATGGAGTTGTCTATCTCCCACTGTCATGCAGCTTGTGAGTTTGTTGGGTTTGAAACGTTCCCATCTCCGACAATAAAGCTCAACTTCCCATGTCCTCCATTGGCAAGTTTCATAGCTTGAGCTCGCTCCCAATAGTTTGTTCCATTTAGTTTGTCAGGGACAATAACAACTGAAACTCCTTCAAGACCAGAGGTCATTGATGACTCATTTCTTGACTTCTTGAGGTTGACTCCTTGGTTTTACTATCTCTTTCATGTGGCTCCGATACCACGTGAATAAGAGCTGGTTTTCTCAATGTTCATTACTTAGGAAATGCAGTAAATATATACATGAATAGGAGTACAAAATAGGCTAGATAATCTATACAGATACAAAAAGATAATCCTATAATATCTCTTAAGATACTAGAATATCTCTAAGATAATGATATCTAATCTATAGAATCTAATTACAATTAGATTGTAATATTATGAGATAATACATTTCTTGACCACAGTATTGATGGTTGGCGTTGGCAGACTGGTGGTATAATATAAGTTATCATTCATCAATTGAGGTGTTTTATGGCTTTCCTCCACCTATATGTATCCCCTATTTTGCTGGAGATTCTAAGATGATGGAGAAGCCATATTGCGAGTTGCTAAGTTCCACTTGGAAAGGGAACAAAATAGAATGTGTTTGCAAGTCAACAAAAGGAGGACAGATTGGGAATTTCAGATTGGAGATGGACTTTATTTGATGTTATGGCCTTATAGGCAAATGTCCAGTGCTAAAAGGATCAGCTAGAAGTTGGCTCCAAAATTCTATGGTTTCTTCAAAATCATTGACAAACTAGACAAAGTTGCCTACAAGTTGAAGTTTCCTCTTGGATCTCTCATACATAACATTTTCCATGTTTGACGGCACAAAAGATACATTAACAATGCAGCTAATGTCTCAACTATACTTACTATGGCCAATGCAGCTGTGGACAAATCACCAATACAAGTGCTTGATATAAGGGTGATCAAGAGTTAGAATCATACTGCCACTCAGGTGCTAATTTCAGTGATCTAATCTGTCTGAAGAGGAGGCGACATGGGAGTTCCTGTATGATCTGCACCAATATTTCCCAGGATTGAATCTTGTGGAAAATGTTATTTAAAGGATGAGTATGGATACATTTAATAGTTTTTATTCAGTATTGTAAAGAATTTGTAAGGACAGTGTAACTAAAGATGAGAATAAAGCCCAATTTTCTATATGCCAAGTTACCATTGTAACTGAGGAAGGGGATATAACCTTCTGTTTTTGGAAGTTCGAAGTTGTCATGAAACTTATGTTTCACTTCCTTCTCTCTTTCTGTACCGTTCTATTCTTGTTTTCTTCTCCTTTCTTCTTCTTTTTACTCCCTCAATCATTTGTGTATCACATGTTGCAATATGACCGTTGTTGATGATTTTCTTTTTTGTATATTTTGCTTCTTTGCTGACAGTTCATTCATTTTTCAGGTATTACGTGGTATTGGGGAGACCATCGCTTCAAGGACTTGCCTGAAGGTAATTGTACATGAGCTTTATGCAGATGGTAGTTGGCATTAGGATAGTTGTTGTATGACTGCCTTGAATGAACTGAAGCATCACAGATTTGCCACCAGATACTATTATTTGCTTGCATTGATTTTTGTTCTTGAAGATATACATCCAGCATTATTTCGGTTTCTTCGCTCGTTAGGTACTTTTGCTGAATGGTACGCATGATCGAGAGACAACTGGCTTCTCTGCTTCTTGCTTTGTTACTGCCATTACGGATGCTTTAAATCATAAATACGGAGATCCTCACGATCGTCTAGAAAATTTGGTATGTAGATAGACAAAAATTACACCTTCATGAAGGTATTCTGATGATTTTCTGGTGTTGCATTGTCTATTTAATCCAATATGGTGAAACATATCAAATCCTAGGAACTTGGGATTTATCTATTTAGATAGGGTTTATAAATTCTAAGCTTGTGACATTGGTGCAATCAATTGTTGTGTCTGGAAATCAATTTATTTGGGTGTTTTTGAAGTTATATATCAACTTTAACAATTATGTTTGGCCTTGAGTCTGTGCAAAAGGTCGGTTTAATACGAAGTATGAAAAAGACTATTAGGGACATTATTTTAATTGCAGTTAACATTTTTGTGCAGCCATATCAATATATCAATACCCTTTTAGTGCCAAAAGATGGTAGAGTTCCTGTTGATGTTGACTGCTTGACCTCCCAAGGTATCTTAAATGTGGTAAGTGAAATAATATCGAGTTGATTTGGGAAAATGATTGTGAGCTGTAACTAAAGTATCACTATGCTTGTGTTAGACCCAAGCAAAATTAGGAATTTACATATATAGAAAATATATATATATAGTCATGTGTTCTGTTAGTTAGGGGAGGGGAGAGCTGACAGCTAACCGAATCTGTTATTCCTAACAGATTCGGTGTATAAATAAGCAGTAGGTGTGAGAAGAGGGCATGTTATTGAGTATACTGTGGAGTGTCTAGTGAGCCTAAGGCTGGAGGTTTCTGGTCCTCGAAACCAGTTATCATCTGTATTCCTATACGGATTTTGTATTCGTTCTACAGAAATCTATAGCAAACACATATTTCCCATACCTGTTTTCTTGGATTCTAACAGCTTGCTATCAGAAGATATTGTTGTAGTTGATTATAGTATATTCAAAAAGTAAAAAGTTGGATAAGTCTATGCTCAAGCCTGTCATATACTTTGTGGGAAGATAGGAATCTAATCAAGAAAGAATAAAGAAACTTCAAAAAAAGCTCTCTATTTATATTCTCAAAGTGTTACCCTTTGCTTACCTTTATATTTCTGTTGCCAAGAACTTTGACATGAACTATCTGGATTATGAACAGAGAAGAACATGGATTTCTTTTCCAGCCATGAAATGTAATTCTTATATTGTGTCACATATTATATGGGCACAAGTTTATGTCGCGCTGTGCTTCTAAGTGGTTTGTTTATCTGACTGAGTATTTCTTGTTACTTCACTTGCCCAAACCCTTGCTTTGCAGATCGTCGTTGATTCTATTCACGATCCAAAGGTTGGGATAGTGTTCGACCCAAGGTCTTTGATAAACACACTGGCTGGTGTGATTGACAGATATATGAGCTCAAGTGAAGAATTGAAATTTTGCAGGAGAAATGATAGTCACCAGTAACTGTAGTTACCTTGATTTGGCTATAAAATGATGATCAGTTGAGACAGTCTAGTCTGAGGTAAGCTGCAGAAATCATAAGAAATTTAACATTGATTTTTATGTTTGAATAATAAGTTGTGATTCTCAGGTACAATCTATCCTCTTTACAACTGAGACGTGGATGGATCTGGTATAACAGCATTTGGATCCTAATGCAATATCATTTTGCTTTTATTCTCATCAAAGCAAGTACAGTTGAAGAGTACGTCCAACGTCTAGAAATATTCATTTTGTTCTGACATCAAACAGAAATACTTAGTTTAGCCACATTCACATTCATAAGAAATCATTGTTATGAATCTTAAATCTTGAATCTTTAGTGAATCTTATTGAAATTTTTTTCTTCTTCCAAAATTGACTTACTCTTCATCAATGGCTATTGTAGGATGGCTTCCAAGTGACATTTTTACTGCTTTCAAAATCTCCCCTGGCCAAAAAACTCTCTCTCTCTACTTGCCTCCTTTCTAATAGCATCAAAATCCTAATGTTTAACAAGTAATACTGCCCAAATACAGAAATGCCAACTATTAATAATATGGCTTTTAGTCACTTGAAGCCTTAGGGGGGATTGTCACCATCATATCTGTGTAATCGACTATACTTCAAAAGAACACGGTCAGTCTCTGTCCGCAAGTCCATCACAGCATAGTTCTTCTCAAGGACCGTAAGTATCTCAGTAAGGGCATATGAGATATTATCCAGGTTCGTGCAAAACGTAAAATAGAGAGGCAAAGTATGCACTAGTTGCTTATAGTTTAATATTACTTCCTTTTGACATTGTGTTTTCTTATGCCTTAAAAGTAACTACCCATATGCATAGAGACGGCAGCGAAGCAATTGGAGTAGTCTTCCTAGACGCAAGTCCAATTTGCAATATAAAACAAGTTATATAGGTCCCTAACTCATTGCATGAGGAGAAAAAGAAAGAGGTGTTAGAATTGGAGCGCAAACTTGAAGTGCTTTAGAGCGACCGTTATAAGTTAAACATTATAAACAGGATGTTAGAGGAAGCAGTTATGGCTCAAACGAATATTAAATATAGGTTCTAGGTCTGCTGAAAATTCTTATAAAGCAAAATGCTTTAGTCATTGTACTATAACAAGATAGCGGATTCCTCCGTCGAGGGATTTAATATATTGTGCCCGAAGTTCTGACAAAAGTTGCACTTTCCTTTGAAAATTTTATTCTTCTGACGAATATAAGATGAGTCTGCTTGTTCACTTTCTTTAGGACTAATAACTTTCTTCTTAAAAGGCTTTTGGTCACTTGAGTTGTTAGAAGTGAACTTTCTTTTTCGAGAATTATTGTAGTTTGTCATTATGAAGATGCTTCTTGCCCTTCCTTTTTTCATGTCATCTTCTTTTTGAACAAGAATGGTAGTTATCTCCTCAACAGTCCATTTCTCTTTTTGAGCATTATAGCTTAATCTGATCGAATCAAATTTGAAAGGAAGAGTTCCCATCATAAACCATACTAGGTAATCCCACCAAGGTCTATATTCATAGCCTTAAGCTTATGGTAACAACCCATGGGCTTATCGATGTGAGCCCTAATGTTACTTGCACCATTGTAAATGGTGTGATGAAGCTTGTTCAAGTACTCATTCTTCTCATTATTTAAGAACTTCTTGTACTTCTTCTTAATGACAGAAAGAAAATCTTTTGTACTATCAACCTCAGGAATACTATCACGAATGGATTCATACATATGATACCTTATAATCATCAAGCAGCATCGGTTATAGTATTCTCACTCCTCATAGGATTTCTTGTCCTTCTCAGTAGCATCATCAGAGGGTTTAGGTGGTGCATCAATTCTTAAGCCCGAGTCCATTCACATGATAGTCAAATTTATCATGAGAGATTCAATCCACTACTTATGATTCGTTCCATTCAGTGTCAAGATGACAGATACTCTAGGATTGCTTAAAGTTGAATGAAAACTAAGAGCAATAACCACGATATGCATGTTAAAAGAGAATCATGCAATTTGTGCTCCTTTTCTTAAAATTACTTATATAATTCATGTTAGAGTTCTTTAGACAAATATAGAACTCATTCACAGGTAAGAACAATATATTGAATATTACAACCA
>JANPWU010000002.1:20932592-20942967 GCA_024707465.1 Erythroxylum daphnites
TCTCAAAGACCAATTCTATCATCTGACTACTGTAGCATCTCACTTCTGCATCGTCTCACTTTCCATCGTCTCACTTCCATCGTCTCACTTCCATCGTCTCACTTTCTATCGTCTCGTCTCACTTTTTATCGTCTCATTTCTATCGTCTTACTTTTTATCGTCTCACTTCCATCGTCTCACTTTCTATCGTCTCATTTCCATCGTCTCACTTTCTATCGTTTCACTTCCATCATCTCACTTTCTATCGTCTCACTTTCTATCTTCTCACTTCCATTGTCTCACTTATAAGGATCATAAATTTTGACTCCGATGTCTAAAATTTTTATACTATATACTGTTGGAAAGTTAAAAGAAAGATCTACAATATTACAGAAGAAACTTTTGCTAAAATCTATTTATATCAATCCTAAATTTGCCCCTAAAGTCTAAAGACGAATCTTCCATTCGTACACCAACATACTGCACCAAATTCTTAACTTCATGATAAATTTTGAGATTCTTAGAGATAGAATTGAAATTTGATTTCTTCATAAAAATGTAGACATATGTGTCTCGTTTAATCCAAATCAAGAATCATCTCGTTTGGATAACTAGAGAAGACGTTATGGCTAACAAACCTAAGCACACTCAGGGAACATTTTTCAGTTCACTACCAATTTGGTTTCTAACTCTTTCTTTCTCACAACTCATACCAAGATCACTATTTCTACTCCATCTACTTCTCATTTTCAATAAGATCACATTTAAAATCAATTATACCTGGAATTTGTCAATGAATGCACGTACCACTTTTTATGCAAAAACATTCAGTATTTATGTGCATATATGTTAACATGATGCATGAGCAAGAAAATGCATTTCTTAATCTCTCTTTGAGCTCCCATGTACTGAAATTTCAGGTCCTAACCCTTAATATGGAGATGAGATGTTACATGAAAGATGACTACTGTGAGTGGTCATCTAATATATGAGTTGTGATATTTCTAAATGTGTGTGCTTAGCAGATGACTACTGTAAGTGGTCATCTAAACTAAGTGTTTGCTCACTAAGCTTTCAAGCTTAGCACGGGTGTTAAGCTTTACATGTCCAAGTCATAGGGTGAGGTATAAGAAACACCTACAGGGACCAAGGTCAATAGATAAAAGAAAAAGTACTTCTGGAATGTGTTTTTAGTTACAGATGATTGCACATGTAATAAAAAGGAAAATTATATGTTTTCTTTTAGATTATTATTTAAATGTAAAAATGTATTACTACTGTTAAATGATCGTGTTAAGCATTGGAAAGTTTTGTAATGTGTATATGTATAACATTGTATACCTTGAATGTGTGTACAAGAATTTGGTTGCTATGAGTGTGGATAGTTGTAGGCTCCGTATGGGGGTGTTGCAATAATATTAATCATATCTTTCAGAGATGTACCTGAGTTTTGTTGGCTCTCCAAATTTGGGAGACTAGAACAAAATTTCCTTTCATTTTATTACAATTTTAGGGTATTCTATTGAATTTGTTGTATAACCTCCTAAAGCTGCTACATACCCCGTTGAAATTGAAGATTGTTAGCATTAAAGGTCTTGATATAGTCATCCAAAGATAGACCTGGGTAGTAATAAGAAGCTTCTGATCCATACAAGAATTGTTGTGCATCCTGCAAATTATAATGGAAGTAATTATGTTGATTTTCCCATCCATAACTAAAGTTAGTATGATAATTCCAATATGACATAGGATTATGAATAAGAGTTGTAGAAAGAATTACTTCCGTCCATATAATTTAATTTTTTTCTTAACAAACAAACGCTAATCAAAAAGTGAAAAATATCAAGAAACAACTGAAAAGAGACCAATTAGAAACAAATATGTACAAAACACCAATTAAAATCAAGAATAAAAACTAAAACACAGCACTCCCTAGTAACAGTGCCAAAATTGACGTAGCACGTTATAACGCTGCGTAAAATAAACTAGACCTACAATTATAGCAATGATGAGTCTAAGTCAATCTCACAGAGAGCATGTGTAAAGTTTTTGAAATGAAAATAATTGGTGTTTAGGTTTTGGGGGGGGGGGGAGGATTGGATGGTTTAATAACAAAACAAAACGAAAATAAACTAATGAAAACAAATTAAAGAAAACTGTTACTACTGTCACCTGCAACCAAATTAATACCAATTATAGCAATGAAAAATGTAGTTAGTGAAGAGTTGAGATCGTTCCCACGAGGAATTTTAATGGTAAAGATTATACGGGTTCAAAACTAAAACAAAGTGGGGGGTTTAATTAACGTAAATCTAAGAATTTAAAAATGGTGGAACTCAAAAATAAAAAAATAATCAGATCTTGAAATTCAATAAACAAACCTTAGTTTCAGGTCACCGACATTATCACACTAATATGGATCCTCTATATAAAATTCAGTTCATTAACAAACATTCATTGGGTGATATTTTCTCTTAAGATTAAATGAATAGAAATATGTATTCTAAACATTCTTATTAGTCAACAACTTAGATACGATCTTAAGTTTAATTGATTAATAGCTTTAAAACTAAGAAACCAATGAACAAGACAACACATGTATGATATGCATTTAATCAAGTTAAGTACCTTCTTAGAATTTCCAACTTTAACGTAAAGACGGTAATCCCAATTGTCACTTTTGATTAGCAAAATTGAACGTCAAATCCTACTAAGCTGGCTATTAAACAAATCAATTCCTAGTTGCGCACCTTAGAAATCAACCAATTCAATCATAAAAAATAATTCAGAAGACACTCAATATTCATCAATAAAACAAACTTTATTTAGAAATCTCACACAAACTAGATGATAATGCGGTTCCCTTCAACCAAGAAAAAGGATTTAGTTACTCATAATGACAGGGAAAATCAACAAAGAAATAACAAAATACAAAGTCTCCATCCCTGGTCTTTTCTTAGGAAATCCAAAAAACTCCTAGAAAAATACTGCAGAAAACGTAAACTCCTAACTATGGTTGACATGAACAGTAACCAAAATTCTCCCTTTATGCTCTTTGATCTCCTCTTTTTTCGTGATCTTCAACATATAATATTTCCCCCATATTTAGGTTGCATATCCCCATCAGTAAGGTAGCAATCTGATTCTCAAGATCATGAAAATCTTAGGTGAATTAAATCTGAATTTAAAAATAGATTCTGTAGGTATTCTTTGTCCTTGCATGTGCCCACGCTTAGTCAATGATTTTTTTGCCAGTTTGGAATTTCAGATTATCTTTACTTTCCTTGCATCTTTTTTATTCAATTTCATCTCTCAAGTGTTGAAAATCATCTGAGAATAATTAAGAAACAGATCCATCAATTTTGAATAATAATTTCAACACATTAAAGACATTTATATA
Organism: Erythroxylum daphnites; assembly: GCA_024707465.1. Taxonomy (NCBI): domain Eukaryota; kingdom Viridiplantae; phylum Streptophyta; class Magnoliopsida; order Malpighiales; family Erythroxylaceae; genus Erythroxylum; species Erythroxylum daphnites. The sequence continues at coordinate 20,935,972 of JANPWU010000002.1, forward strand.
TAAAATGAGCACAAAATAACAACTTAACAAATTCCCCCACACCAAACCTTTGCTTGCCCTCGAGCAAACATACCAAACCACTACACTTTATCAATTCTTTCATAAGATTAAGTGCACACAATTCGTTAACTTGGACTAACAAGACTTAGGTTGCAACATACATCATATTCACTTTTCACTGATACAAATAAACAAAGTCAAAGTAAGACATCTTTGTTCAAAAGGAAAGTATGAAACCAAAGTGAATTCTTCTCACAGATTTCTCTCTTACACTCAAGTGTTTAAGGTTAAAGTATTTCTCTCAAATCTCCCTCTAACATATTGAACTACCATAGGCTTGCAAATTCACCAGTATCATTCATTCGAATTACATGAGCTTATAGATTATAAGGACTTTATTATAGGTTGTAATAGGGCTAGGTTTAAAGGTAAGTTGAAAATGGGAAGAGTTACTCACAAGCATTCACAAAGTATCAAGTAAAAGAGACACTTAAATTAAAATTCTGAGATAAATACATAAATACAAAGGACTACAACTAGTCATTTTCAATTTGTGATTGGCAAAATCATGGTGTTGGTGGGTGCTATTGCCGAAATCATGGTGTTGGTGGGTGCGGAGGTTGGAATCCTTGATATTCCCAATAAGCCATCAAATTATGCTCATGCGGTGCAATCAGTGTTCGAGGAGACTAAGGCAATCATCCAAATTGGCTTAAGAAGATTGGTGACTACTTGGTTCAGCTGTTGAAACTCGACTTCTTGCGGCTGGTCTTGTAGTGAAAAGAGTAGTTGAACCCGGATTTGTGAAAGTTAATCAGCCATGGCTGAGATCCACAATACCCATCTTGTGCAAACAATCTATATCCAAAGGTTCTATACCACACACCACATTCATGTCAGTATTATTAAGATCTAACAAATCTAAATTAATGGCCAATTGCGTGATGTAGGAACTGAGAATCAAAGGTTTAGATTTCTTATTTAACACAGATTGAAATTGTGTTAGAAACTAGAAACCTAAATTAAATGGAATGTGCCTATCCATACACCAATAAGATATTACTAGTGGTAGGACTTATTGCTATTTTTACTACATCATCATCATCATCAAATCTTGGAACATGTCATTGTTAGCTTCTATTCCTAATTGAAATTCTTACATGTTAAATGCAAATTCCTCACAAACTCCCTATTACACCGCTGGCTCTTCTACAAATGCCTCTTGAGTCCTAATCATCCTGTGTTACTGAGTCATCCAACTGAAGCAGTAAGGGCTAGTGCCTCATCTTACGCAGAGGCCTCATCGTGGGCTTCCAGGTCAAGTTAGGTGAGAAATTAGGCACATATGTTCATGTTACAAAGGTAGAAAATGAATGGTCAATACCACTGATTAGAATAGATGAGTATTCTGAGTAAGGAAGTTAGTTTAAAAATGGACTAAATTCCTATATGTCCGGTGTAACAAGTAGAGTGACACTCTAGACTTTAATTCTTTTAGAATAGGCTTTGATACCAACTTTTTTATGACCCGAATGGACATCAAATACACATAAAACCCAAAAGATGAAGCCCTTAAATCAAACATAATCTTAACTACTAGTGACATAAATAAATGTATAATCTCAAAAAAATAAATAACAATATAGGAATGCGTAAGTATAAACACAGTAAAGTATAATAATTTTAGTGTGCATCATAAAAAAATTTCAACATACTAAACCATATCACTGCATATGCTAGAGTACAAGTAAAAGTTAAAACATTTGAAAAGCATACATAGAAGTAAATATGTTATAGCCAATGCTACTCGAAATCACTATTGTGAAATTGGTGGTAACATATCTAAAAAGTAAAGTTGAAGGGAGTTAGACTTCTTTGAGTAAGTTCATATCACCTTATAACACCCGATGGCATTCTCCCATAATATACAGTTTACATTAATATAAACATATATATATGATGCATGACAAATCATATACAACATATAATAAATCATAAAGAATGAATATTTATAAGACTTTAGTCTCTAAGGGTAAACCCTCACAATACTACACCTAGAATGCGAGAAGTAAAACATCACCAATGGCCTAGCCATACATTTATATTCATCTAGACGTAAGAATGGATGTGAGAAACAAAGCATCATCAATCGCTTTGCCATAAATTTATACTCATTTAGATGTAAGACTCTCTTAGTTCAAAGGGGATGTGGGGAGTTAGACCTCACCAATAAGCCAGCCCTTACTAATACATCTAAAGTCACATTCACATTAATAATATACCTTTCAAACAAGGACTTGACCGGGAGCCAAACATCAACTAGGATTAGTCAATATCATGTCATAATAATCTCTTATAATCAAACCAATGCACACCATAGTCCTAATGCATTCCTAAAAAATGCTACGTTCTATATATTTCTTCCTCCTCTACATTCACAATCAAACATATCCACACTATCAAAATATTAATCACTAAATTTCAAAAAACAAGAAATTAGTCATGTGAGAACCATCATAAATGTATTTAGTGTGTCATAGGTACCCAAATCCTTATCCATATACTTAGATATCGTAATATTATATGTATGGGCATCATAATAACGACTACTCAAATTACAAATGTATACTTGTAGGTATATATATATATATTTTATATATATATATATATATATATATCAAATATGATATCATTGTGCATATATATATATATATATATATCAAATATGATATCATTGTGCATAAGGAAAAGAGCATTTATCTTGTCTTAACATATCTTCAATCATATCAATCTAGAACCGTACGTAATAGAGGGTATGGATTTGATATCGATAGATAAATACGAACTTGATTAATTAATGTACTTTTCATTTTAAACTTTATGATATGGGTCTCACCATTGATATACCTATACAATAGGAAAGAAAATATCCTAATCAGTGTCATCTAAAAGCCATTAGACTCAATTAACAACTTAGGACTTATTAGGTTTGCAAGGATGGTCCAATTATACAATTCGACCCTTTTCGTGATTTTTAATTCACAAACCATTAATAATTTTGCTCTGATTTTTAAGAAAAAAGCATCAGCACAATTTATAGGATTTTTAAAATTTTTTCTAAAAATGTCTTTGAAATTGTATTTTTGGTGACCAGAATATTTCTCCGATGATTAAAAAAAAGTAGTCTTAGAATTTGACAATTTTGATACCAAATGAAAGATGATAATGAGTAGAACAACTATTATAACTATAAGAAACTCAAATTCTCAACCAGTCTAAACAAATTAAAGAAATTTTACTTTGGAGCCCTAACTAATATTTTCTTTAATTAACAGCAATACAGGCAGTGACTTGCTCCTAGATCATAGGGCTTTTCTCCAAACATCAAGGGGAGCCCAATGGTGATGCTGTTGGTTAACAATACTCACCAGAGGCATCAGATTGAACATTTGAATTTTTCTCTAATTTATTTTCTCGATTTTTTCATAATTTTGTTATTATTCTGAGATAAAAATAGGCATGGTTATGACGGACTCAAAAGAGGATTTTGTTGCTATATGGGGTTGGTTGTTAGAGTAATCAGCGGTGAAGTATAAAGGAAAAGGATGGTTTTGTGAGTACTAACCTTGAGCAGGTGAAAATGAAAATTAGGAGTAAGAGGGCCTTTTGTTAATAAAATGGCCAATCAAAGTGCTAGACCATCTTGATGCACCTACATGAAGACCTCCAAAGATCATGAAACCACTTGTTGATCCTCTCCTTCTCCTTGTAGGATGAATTTTGGTTCGTCGATGGGATTGCATCCCCCATTACTTAGGACCAAGACTTTCTCTTGCTAACTATAGCTGATCCTTAATTAAGTAGGAATATTCATTAGAGGCACATTGGCAGGTGGAGGAGAAGTCTCCAAGTTGGGGGGTTGGAGATGAGGGAATATTCAAATCTTTAGGTGATGAAGTTACAAGTTCTGAAAATGAAACATTGGGGCTAAGGGTGGTGGTTAGACTCAAGGGTGAACAAGTATGTAGAATAATAAAGTTAGGGGATTGCTCAATTTGGAGATGAGTAGCTATTGGTTCGAGATGATGACTTAGGCCATCTCCAACCAACACACTAAATCACCAAATTTGGTATTTTTGTGTGTTGAACCCACTCCAACCAACGCACCAAAGTTGCATTTCTAAGACTACCATTTTGATGTAATAAATAGTAACACACCAAATTCATGGACCAAAAGTTGTAAAATGAAATCTTTGACCATTTTCTTATTTACGTATTCCTTTTATGTCCTTCTTACATTTTGATCTATTTACATAATTTATTATGTAATTAAATTTAAAATATATATTACTTTACACAAAGTATATCATTACAAAGATCTCATTGAGACCTTTAAAATGACACTAATATTGAATATAATATTAAAATTATATTTAGTATTTATTTATAATTCTTATTTATAAGTGTTATAAATTCATTAATAAAATATTTTAATAATAAAAAGTAAATTTAAAATAAAAGGTACATAAGCATAAAAGTAAAATATACCATCACATTGATTTTGAAAAAAATTGAAACCCAATGAAAATGCTTGAAATTATAACCAGGCTAAAATAAATTACAAATGCAACTAGACTTGAGATTATAATCAAACTGAAATTACGACAACTAAATTAAAAGTAAAATTAAAGCACTGAAAATATTAATTTAACATAAATAATTAATAGTTTAGAAGGTCATCCCTATTTCTTCCAAAATCAAAATATTGGCTAAAGCTACTAAATAAGTCAGCTCCTCCTTGAGATTTTCCTTCATGAGCTCTTTTTGCATTAATTTTTTATTTGTTCATTTCTGAAAGCCTAACGCATCATTGGATATTTGATGGAATCCAATGCTTTGTATAAAATTCTATTCTCTTCCCGTCTTTGTCATAACTCTAATTTTTCCCATTATTTTGAACTCGTAAAACTGAAATTCATAATTCTTTTCGATTGACTTTCATGAAACATTTCTTTGATTTCTTTATTCATGGATGTAAAGTTTCATTTCATTTCTTTCCTCCTCTCAATAGGACGATCAGTTGCATCATTTTTTTTCAATAAATTCATCTTTAGTTTTAGAATCATTGCTTACATCAATACAAAATGATGATGATCCTATTGACTTATTTGACTTTTGCGATTCAGATTGTGACATTTCATTGTAGTTAGATCATTTTCGATGACTAGGAGTTTTTTCTTTACTATTATCAGTATATTTCTCCATATTTTTCAGGATTTGTCATACACGATCAAATTTGAAACCTTTTTGAAAATTTTGATCTTAAATGAGTAAATCTTTTGCTTTCTCGAACTGCAATATACCATTATTACATATTTTTGGAAAACAATCCATAGTAAATAATATTATGTCAGCATGTATTATAATGCACAATATAATCTTTGAGGATGAACGTGATACCCAAGCGGCCATATAAGATTAGAGGGAAATGCTAACCCTTTGAAATTAATATAAATAGAGCCTATACAATTAAATTTCAAGAATTCATTGCTTGACTTAAGAAAATTAAAGATAATGAAATACATTATGAATTTCGTAATGCAATGATTGAATATTTATGGGAATAATATGGTAGTTCATAAGATTAGAGGTTAAATGTGTAATAAAAATATTATATTTGTGTACGTATTAATTTGATGTAAAAAGTGTTGGACCCCGTTCCTGAAGCCCAACCAAGGTATTGGACCACGTTCTCGGAACCTAACTATCCAAACCGAAGCCAAAAAGCGTAAGCAGGTTTCCTTGTAGGGTTATTTCAACGAACCCTCAGTTTCCTTGAATCAATCTTTTCGAATTCAACACCAAAAGCTACCAAGTTTTTTGGAGAGGTAACAAAACATGTTAGGAATCCAATGCTTTAAGAATCACTCAATTTGGAGGTCGGATGATGAAGTTATGACCAAAAAGAATCCAATATGTTTATGTCCTTACTCCAACTGTACATATCTTGGCGCGATTGCCATAACTTTTTCTACAAATGTCGGATTGATTTCGTTTTTAAACCATTTAAAAGAGGACATTGATATCTACAACTCTTATAAGACCTCAAAGCGAGATTTGGCCTCTAAAGTGGTCAAATTCGTGATTTACTGTAGCTGACTCGAGGATGTCCATTTAATGGACATACACTGGCTGAAAAGCCATTCTCCACCCGAGAAGGTCTGTTAAACGGACATCCATGTCCGTTTAATAAACTTACACTGGGCTGAGGATCCTTTTTCACCCGAAAAGGTCCGTTAAATGGACATGGGTGACCCAAAACTCCTTCCAAGGCCTCTCCAATGCTTCCAACATCCATCCTAACACCATATACACTCATAATCTCCCCAAATTCAACCCTTCAAGTCCAATAACACTCCTAAAACATGCCATTACCAATTTAAATGCATTAAACTCCCAAATTGCAACTCAAATAACTCAAAGAATACACAAACTCTCATCATTCACCATAGTTGTCATGTTCATACCTCCCATACAGCATCCTCACTTATAAAGCTCATAACTCTCAACTCCGATACCCAAATTTTACAAACTTTATGCCGTTGGAAAGATAAGAGGATTGTTGGGTCCGGAATTCGGTACCTGGGAAAACAGGCCCAGCCATAGCCCTAGCATACCCCCGCGGCCCACACAATTGGTATTGTCCTCTTTGGTCTGGGAATCCCTCTCTAGGATTCGAACACAAAACCTCAAGGTTTTATAGCTTCCACATGCTCGCCTCTTACCATTGAGCTAAGTGTTGGGCCCCGTTCCTACAGCCCGACCTTGGGGGATAGGACCACATTCCCGGGACTCAACGATCCGGACCAAAAGCGAAAACGAGAGCGGAAACCCTTAGGGTTACCTCAACAAACCCTAAACCAACAAGACAACTAGAACCAGCATTTAAAAACAACAAAATAACAAAAATTTGGCAAAACAGGGGATGTCCGTTAA
>JANPWU010000002.1:21081804-21092252 GCA_024707465.1 Erythroxylum daphnites
GTAATAAGCGAATTTTGGATAAAGAGAGATATGATTATAGTGAATGATAAAATATTTTTGAATATGAATGCGATATGATCGAATATGAAGGATTAAATGGATTGAGGAAATGATGAATTTCAAATTAGAAATTGAAACTACTTTAAATGATGTGTAAACGAAAAAAAATGAAGCGATATTAGCTAAGCTATGATTTGTTCGTTATGAGTTGGGTTCCGGAAACGGGTCCCAACAAACAAAATATGTGTCTGCTGCTTCTTGTTGTGCCTATCTCTTGGGGATAAAACAATAATTAATGGATTTTGTTGTGGACTTGGAAGGGTTCTTATTCTATATAACGACATAAATGCCATTAATATCTCTAATAACTCGATACAACATTGAAGGAAAAAACATATTCAAATTCAACATCATTTTATCATTAATAATTTAGAAAAAGAATTTATTAAAATGAACTTTTGCAAAACAAAAGATCAAGTAGTGGACATTTTCACCAAACCACTAAGTATAGAAAGATTTGAGAAACTAAGACTAGAACTAGGCATGATTAATCTATCATAGGTCATTCCTTATTTTCCTAATGATTGACTATAAAATAATATCTTGCATAATTGTTTATAATTTCACTTGCACATATAAATATGTTTTAGCCAAAATTTTTGTCTTAAAAAACACAGAAAACAAGTTAGAAAACATAAGAGGACTCATTGAGAACTATTTATATTACCCTTACTTCGTTAGAATATACCATAAAAGTTGTCCAGTTAAGAGTTGTTAATATGTTTCTTCTATTTCTTGCATTTACCCTTATTTCATTATTTCTATTATTATTAGTATTTTTACTTTATTTATAAGTCTTGAGGTATCTTTTACCCTAAAATATTATGCCTCCTTATAATTTTTAGCTTTGAGTCTTTTTTTTTCACCCTAAATATCATGCCTTCCTCTTTTTCATTTCTAGGTTAACTCAAAAGTCACTCACTACCCTTCTCACTCAAACCTTAAATGTCCCTCAATCCCACTCTCGCCCAAACTCTTTTTCGCTTATTTGATGATTTTTATTTCTATTAAAAGTAACCAGTCATATTGAGGTGGAGAAATAAAATTTAAATCGATGCATTCTCTAGTATGTTAAAGCAGAATCGGCCGATGGGTATGGAGGAAAGCCCATAAAAAGAGAATGGAAAATTTGAAGAAGAAAATATGAGAGAAGAAATAAAGGAAAGTTTTGAAAAAAATTGGTGAAAATGGCGGCCTATGAAAATTATAGTAGTCTTAAATCTGTTAGAGTATTGGGGAAAAGGGATTCTTGGATGAGTTTGAAGATAAAAATTCTAAGAAACCCATATTAAGAGTTATTAAACTAGTTGAGGTGGATGGTAAAGGAGTGATAAATGGTGATGATGACGACTTGATTATTGTAGGACACAAAAGAAAAAAAAGAGTCATGGAGGCTCTACTTAAGCCTCCATCCAAAAAACCTAAAGTATCTTCTTTCAGAAAACTCTTCATGATATTCATTCCCTCCTTACCTATACTAGTTTTGAAGAGAGTTCTTGATTCTGTTTCAGATAATGAAGTTAATTCCTCACAAAAATGAGCTCAATAAATAAAAAGAAAGGAAAGCAACATGCCTTTGTGGAACTTAATCAAGAAAAATTAGATGAATTTCATAGTCAAAATCAGGTAACATCGTTGCAATTTCCTTTGGATAAACTATAAGAATATGGAGATGGTTCCATTGTCAAGAAACTTAGATTTCAAAGGTAGGAAGCTTTGGTTGACACTATTTGCAAGAAAAAATTTATAAAGATGAGATCGCTCAATTCTATGTTGGGATGATTGTGAACAACAATGTCTTGAAACTATTTTTAATAGTGTTTATATATAACTTGACCCATTCAGAATAAGAATTATTTTAGAGATACCTTGCAAGGGTTTTGATAAATATCCTCAACATTCACAATACTCTACTAGGGTTATTTCCATGAGTAAAATGTCAATCTGAACAAAAAATGCTCTTTTAATTGATTAGGACCACTTTAATACCTAGATAAGAAGGTATTAGTGTTGAAAGGATGAAAGAAATAGTTCTTATTGGCTTCATTAACTGCAAAGCTGAAATTAACTTACCATCCATTATAATTCAGCATATGGCCTATATAATAACTCCCCGAGCTAGAAATCATGGTTTAGGTTATAATGCCTTTATTACAAAAATCTTGCATGATTTCAAGTCGGGGAAAGTAGACAAGATGGATACAAAAAAGTTAACAAAACTTGGTATTCTGACCAAGAAAGGCAAGCTTGTGTTTAAAAAGGATAAAAAAAGATAGACGACTTACAAACTCATTATTCTAAATTTAGGAACATGGCAACTAAAAAAATTGATTCCATTATAGCATCAATTTCAGCGCTTACAAAGGCAAGCAAAGATGAGGGAAACAGTGGTCTCCAATCTTCTAAATTTGTTCAACTTAAAAAGGTCTTGAATAATATGGTTGGTGCTCTTCACAAGATCAATACACATGTGAAAAGGATTGAGCATGTTATAAATGGCGAGGAAGAACATAAGAATGATGGAAAGGAAGATAGTTCAAAAGAGGAAGCTTTATTAATTTGATGCTTAATGACATGATCTGCTCTCAGCTTACTAGTTGTTGTTCTTTTTTTTTTTTTCCATTACTTCTTTTTAAGCTCTCAACTCTTGAATAATTTTGTATCCCTTCTAAACTATATTTCAATTCTATTCTATGGACAACTTAGATTATTTATGTATCCTTTTATGCTTTAAATTCTAGTTGGATGACTAATATCACTAGTTTGAAATTTGAGCTATTTAAAGATATTTTTGTCTTAGTTCCCGCACATATTGCATATATTGAATATGATTGGGTTGTTTATTTGTGGCATGTTTTATTATGAATACTTTTTTATAATTGAATGTTATTTTTGACGATGCCAAAAGGGGAAAGGGACTGACACTTTAGTTTTTTTTTTCATTTCTAGTGATAGTTACATTTTTTTGAGTTTGGTATCTACTTAGATTGATTTGATTTGTTATCTCTGCATTATTCTATAACTTGTAGTTTAGTAACTTAAGATATAGGTTTTTTTTATTGAGTTTTACATTTAGTTTGTCATCATAAAAAAAGAGGGAATTTTTGGGACTAGAGAATTTTTTATGATGACAAAATAATAATGCAAGTATAAGTTAACCCCGTTCTTCATTTTCACTATTTGTAGAATATGAATAAAAAAAGCAGTTCTTCATCCTGGTTAAGTGCCTCAGCAAAGCGTGGAGTTTATTTTATTGTAATTTTAGACTCTATGTGAGGGAGTTTTGGGATGGTATATAACCTTGTCTTGTTATTAGGAAATTGATTGAACAGTTTCATATTACACATGTGAATGCAAAATTGTATTATTTAGGATAAACCATAAATTGGTTTTAATAACTTGCATTTTAATGGACTTTATTTTTAAACTCGTTCAATAGGTTTGGACAGAGCTAGTTAATAAGATGTCAAAATATAATTGAATCTCTTTTCTTACAAATAAGGAGTCCTTACTTCATTTAATAGAATTTTAATGAAAGTCTAAATATTTGAAAATTTATGTTTATCATTTGCATTGGATGTTAATAATTGCCAATATATCAAATTGGTTCATATGATCTTCTCTTGATAAAAGATAGAAACATTTGGATAGGATTAGATGTGCTGGATAACTTTAATAAAATTTAAATTAGAAGATGGTAAAAATTTGTTAAGATACATTGGATAAAATTTGCTTTAGCATGATCTTATCATTTCTAGGTTTATCTTCTCATTTTTAAAATTAGTCACAATTCTAAGAAGTGTATAAATAAAAGATCAATAGTTCATTTTTGTGTGTGGTATGAGATAAAATTAAGCCATTCATATGGAGCATTTTGCAACACATATATTGTATGACTTCCATCTATCATTCTTACATGTAAGCAAATTCTCCATTCTATCTTGAATTTTCTCACATGTTTTATTAGACCTTTTTACTTATCTAAGAACCGTTTGAGGTTACTTTATTTCCTTATTTTTTAATCACAATAATGTTAAGATAATATTTTATTAATTTATAAACATATCAAACTTTATAATAAACCACATATAAAGTTTTTTTTAAAGTATCAATCTTATAAGTCTCTAATTAAGTGCTTTAAGATATTACAAGAAGAAATGTGGGGCGCTCGTTTTACCATTGCCTGGCTCTTTTTAAATAAGTACAAATATTCATTCTTTTCCTTTTATATAGTAGAATTTTATGACTCGATGTATTTGCAGATTGATTGTTGCTTAGGAGTATCATTTATAAACTCACGAGTTGTTTGGTCAAGTATAAAAGTAGCCACAACAACAATTAAAATTCAAAAAAATTCAACCGGCGGCTTTAAATTTGATCTATAATCAACTACTGAAGTTAGTTTATTCCCTTGAGGATTATTCATTCATAAAATGGAAGTTAACTAATCGAAGTAAAAGAAGATTAGTCTCATTTCTAATTGAAAATAAAGAAAATTTTGGATTATGTTATAACGGACCTTCTGTCCATATGCTAATAAAAAGATGAAACTCTCAACTCTTAATGTTTTGGCTCATACAAAGAAGAAACATTATCACAAGAAGTTGATCTTATAGAAGATCAATCCAGTGAAGACGAAGACTAACATTGATGCAAGAGTTGCTATGAAATCTGTCTGAGCAGCTATGGAGGATGTTAAGGCTGAAAGTTAAGGTCTACAGCATAATTTTGTAAACGATAGATCATCTGGTGATGAAGAGTAACCATAATGGCTGCAGAATCTTGCTCTTTTTTAATGATTTGAATCGGAGTCCACATCCTCTTTAAAGATTCTTTCTTATCCTTTAGGAATATTTGAGACCCATATGTTTTCCATTTTTTGCTATTTACTTTTTAAAAGTTGTATGAATGATTGTACCTAGAGAATCTTTTCTTTTTAAAGTTGTTCGTTTTTATTTCCGTAATTAATCTATAAAAACAAGGTCTCTGTTGAGATACGTCGACCTTTTCTCTCTACGGGTACAAAATCTCAAGACTTGACTCTTAAGAATCTTACACTTCCAATCTTTCCCCATTTTAACAACCTCAAACAATTAAATTTATGTTAATAATTTAAATTTTAAATACTCTCTTTTTAAAGGATTTGACTTCAACTCCTCTTCTCTTCATTAAAGTCGTCCATTTATTTTAAAAGAAATATATATTTTTTATTCAAGCTTGATTTCAAACGCCTAGTATTTTTTGGTACCCTTATTTCATGTTAATGTTATAAAAAAGAAAATTTTAAATTAAGCATTATGAATTATATTTCAGTTATATTTTATTATAGTCATAGATACTCATAACTATAGAAAATCAATATTCTATAATATCAAATTAACCAATAATTAAAATACCGTATGTATAATTATAATTGTGTTAACAATTTAAAAACTTCGATATTCAAATTAAATTAATTAAATACACATTTAAAATGTAATTTTTTTTAAAAAATAAATTTAGCTTAAAATTTGATCATTGACTTTAAATTAGACCAAGTCAAACCCATTTTTGCTAATGGTAAATCCAAGGAGCAAGCATTTTTCTCTTTCCCCATTGTTTTTTTCCTCCAAATCCTTCTAGTTCGCATTTACTCTCTTTCTCTAGATCTTGGTCGTATTCTTGTATGTAATATAACTCATCACCATCTATTAGGTAGGGTGAGCATTGAAAGGTAGTTCCGGCTTTTATTTAAAGAGAGCAATAAACTCCCAGCTCTTTTGGAGAGAAAAGAGAAAGAAGTTCTCAGTTTTTGATTCTATTTCGCTGATAAGAATTATAGGAGAAAGCAACTCCATATTGTAGCCATACCCAACAAACGATTTCGTCATCATGAGACGAAAGATCTATCTTTTTGGAGACTCCATAACCGAAGAGTCCTTTAGTAACGGTGGTTGGGGTGCTTCTCTAGCCAGCTACTTCTGTCGCTCGGTATAAACTATAAACTATTGTAAAGCCTTTCTCTTTCGTAGATCTGTTCCTAGCCTTGTATAGGAATCAACTGCATCATTCTTGTTTTAATAATTCGTCTGTCTTACGTTTCTTTCTGATATTGGGTTAATGACGAGATCAGACTTTTGATGATTTTCCAGGTTGATGTGGTGCTTAGAGGTTATAGTGGCTACAATACTCGATGGGCGTTAAAGGTGGCGGACAAAGTGTTTCCGGTGGAAGGCGGCGCAACTGTGTTAGCAGTAACGGTGTTCTTTGGTGCCAACGATGCTAGCCTTCCCGATAGAGACGCTGCCTTCCAACATGTGCCACTTTTTGAATACAAGCAAAACCTTCACGCTATTGTCTCATTTCTCAAGGTACGAGAAAAGTCATGAGAGCATATGATAATAATCATAGTTGATGCAAGTATATGCACAGTGGTTAGGGTAATATTTTTATATTGAATTCGGGTATGGTAATGTCCAACCCGATTTATAATAAAATATTGCACTCATATATAATTTTAAATCTATTCAAATATACAACTATCATATTTTATATGAGAATGGGTATGAGTGAAATTAAGGACAACGTAGTGACTAAGAGGTAGTTTCTATAGAATTTTGGACTGATTTCAAATTAAAGAAAGAAGAGATCATAAATTGTAAATCAAGCATTTACCTAGACATTAAAATTTTTTTAAAAGGAAATTTGTGATATTCTACGTACGAATAAATCATCAAAATTTTTGTAAATTTATAAAATATTATTTTAAATTAATTAGTTTTGGTTCTGTGATCTTTTTAAGTGTAAATTAGAATTATTCTATGGCGATATTACACTACACTAGGCTCGTCATTGATAGTGATAAATTACTAGTTAGATTGTCAACGATGGATGTGTGGGGACACCAGTGAGCAGAAGACCCGATGATAGCGCGTGGTGATGGTGGTGGGTGAGGCCCAGTTGTCGCTGTTGTTGTTGGCCATTTAGTATGAGGCTACGAGCGTGCTTGCAGTTCGGAATATTAATTTTTATAAATTTAAATTAATTAATTAATTTTTATTTAATAAATTTTAAAATTTTTATAAATCAAAACAATTTTTAAAATATTTACTTTTATTTAATCTTTAATTAATATTATAAAATATTAATATTAATTGAATTTTTAAAATCTAATATTATAAAATATTAATATTGATTGAATTTATAAATTTAATATTATAAAATTTTAATATCGATTTAATTTTTAAAATTTTTATTTTATTAATTTAATTTTTGCAACCAGGCGAAGTCGACTGATTTCTTTGATAGTGAGTCTATCGTGCAGTTCTTGGACTAGCGATACCCTTGTTGATTAGGGCTTCTAGTTGATAGAAGGCTTTCGTGAAATTTGGCCAAGATTTTTACCTTATCCATGCAAATTTGGAGGACACTGGCTCTTTTTTGTCAGATTTTTATGGGCTCATTTACTCACTTTTTAGTGAACTTGCGAATGTTTTTCTACTGTTCTTTCTTATCACTTGCCTTTTTCATTTTTTCAAGAAAAGAGGGAATTAGAATCCTCGGTCAAATCAATAGCAGTCTCCATTCTCACTAGTGGAACATTTTGTATTGTCGTAGGTAGTTCCTGTGTATATTTGGAACCTGGTCAGAAGCCAATTTGTTTGCTCAAAAGATGCAGAAAATTTGTTCAAGTAGACATAAGAAAGAATTATTAAAACGTTTATCATTTCACCAGGATAAAAAAAAAGGTTCAAGATTTATGGCTATGTTTGGTTAAACGTAAAATTTTTAATAAAATGAAATAGAATGTAACGGAATAGAATAGTTTATAATAGAACAGAATGTAAATAGATGTAATATAAGAAAATTGTTGTTTGAGATGGATGAAAGGGTTCATAATATAATATAGTAAAATGTTGTTTAGAAGATGAACGGAATGAAATGAAATGTAATATATGTATAATAATAATGAATGACTATTTTACCCTTAATATAACAAAACAATAATGAGATGTATTGTCTTGTTGCTTGTTATTAGGGTTGAGGGTTAAAATTGGTATTATAAAAAATTAGAAAAAGTATATTAGGTATTACATATTTATCATTTTACATTCATTATAAATCTCTCAAATCGAAGACAACTCATTTTACTGTTTAAAAAGGAATAAGATGTAATGTGAAACCCTCCCCGTTTATCCTATTTTATTATATTTTGTTGTGAACCATCTTTCTAAATAATATAATAATATTATATTTCATTACATTCCATTACTAACAAATGTGGCCTAAATGTGTATGCTTCTTGTCACTTTCTTTCCACCGTGCAATCAACTTGTGATAACTGGCAATGGTGGTCCAACTGCTACTTGATGTTTAGGCTGGTAGGTTTATGCTTGTCGCTGTGTCCACCACTATCAAACAGGATAAAATTTTGATTTTGTTAGATTCATTTTTACATGTGATAAAAGAGAATTTTGTGGAGGCTGTTTCAAGTTGAGATGGTGACTACAGGTTTGGGACTTGTTAATGTGCTCGAGGTCGTAGTTAAAAATTTACGAGTTCTAATTACCATTAGGCTTCAACCTGTCCAATAAGAATGCAAGTCTGTATGATTGTACCCGTTCGGAGGTGTTGTATTTGTTTCTAACTCTCAAATTAAGCTTATGTAGTTCATGAAAAGGAGTTCAAAGTAAAAATCAGTTTTCAGATAGAAGTCTTAATTTCTTGTGACGTCTGGTCTCAGCAACGTTGGCCAAATGCTGTCATCCTGCTTATCACCCCTCCTCCAATTGACGAAGAAGGTCGCCTCCGGTACGCCATTTCCTTTCCCTTTGCAATTAAGACACTCTGGTGATGGTTCTTGTTAACGAGGAGAGGTTCACCAAGTTTTTAGGCATCATGTGATGCCCTGAGACCAAATACTGAAATTGTATCAAAGGAAATAAACAAAAACGATTGAATATTTGTAGGAATCCATACAGGGACAACGCAATGGGGCTTCCCGAGAGGACAAATGAAGCTGCTGGTGCTTATGCCAAGGAATGTGTCTCTGTTGCGCAAGCTTATGGATGCCCAGTAATTGACCTCTGGACCAAAATTCAGCAGCTTCCTGATTGGCAAAACTCTTGTCTAAGGTACTTTGTGGCATCCAAGTTTTGCATATCCAGTATTAATCTCATGTGCAAATCTATGTTACCATTTTACTCTTTTTGAGTGTTAAATGCAGAGATGGTTTGCACCTGGCAGAGAGCGGGAACAGGGTGGTGTTTGAGGAAGTGGTTACGAAGCTGAAGGAGCAAGGTGTGAGTCTGGAGACACTGCCAGCTGATCTCCCATTATTAGCAGACATTGATCCCAATGATCCGCTTAAAGCTTTTCATAATTAAGACAATTCAAAACACCATCAGCTTTAATTTTCTGCGTTTGAATAGACTACTGTTATTGTTCAGACAGTTAGCTTTGTGTTGGCTGGGCTTAATTGCCAAATTTGTGTCATTATCTCACCAATGGTCTAGTAATTGGCCGTGGATGATAGGTTGCATTTGTATTGAGATATTCTTATGGTAATGCAAAGTTAAAACAGTTTATAAAATCATCTACTTTGGCTAATAAGATCTTACTATATAAATTAATGCCTTTAAGAATATAGTTTAGAATGTTTTAGTCGTAAAATTAAAAATTAAATATAATTTTAAATCTTTATTAATTAGGATAAATGAAATTGTCTAATCATTCTATTTAATTTTTACTTCTAATAAAAAATATTAGATATGAAAAATTTTAAATTTGACTAATTAAAGTGAAAAAAGATAAAAATTTATAACTTGACTTATTTTTTAAAATTATTTATTTTAAATTTTTTTTATATTTATTGAATAGATACGTTTTGTTAAAAAATTAATAAAAGATGACTCCAGCCGTAAAGTGAGCAGCAGAATTCCCACGAGATGTTAAGAACCAATGATAAAAATATCAAATAAAATCTCGTAATAATTGCTTATCTTCTCGTTGAGTGGTGCTCCTTTTTATATTGCTCCAAAAAACAAAAAAGTAGAGACAATTTATTAAAATATTCATAGCAACGACGTCATTGGATCTTGACAGTGAGATGTGATGTATATATTAGTTACAGAATCCTGATATTTACTACAGTTCCTGAATTATATCAGTGTGTTTATCATGCATGTGGTAAGAAGCATATCCGATTAGGTGAGTAATTATAGTTGTACATTAATTTGATTTACATAATATGATGATTTATAGTATGAATAGACATGTCGAGGAAAATGATTTATAATATGAATAGACATGTCGAGTTTTCCTGAATGTATTAGAGCTGTTTATGTTTTGCCAGCTAGATCTCTTTGAGGTACGAATTCAAGGATGTTATTCATTTTTACATGCCTAAT
>JANPWU010000002.1:21280286-21291927 GCA_024707465.1 Erythroxylum daphnites
TTCGAATTCAGCTGGAATCTCGCTTTTTGATCTGCAGACCATCTGATTCGTGGAATAGCATTTCCTTCTTCATCTACTGGTATATACGGTCCATTTTCTATTATCTCCCAAAGGTCGATATGAGTAAATTCAATGAAGAGTTGTATCTTGTCTTTCCAGTAATGGTAGTCTTCTCCATTGAACGCAGGAGGTCTAGTGACGGAGGCGCCCTCAGCTATATATACGTGCGATTCTGCCATAGATCTTTATCCATACTTTGTGACGATGATTCTTGGACACCGAGCTTTGATACCAATTGAAGTAAATCATACTTTAGTATAGACTTAATATTTGATATACAAAACGCACAAGAAGGGGGGTTGAATTGTGTATCCTTTTTTTTAATACAATCCACTTTTCAAAACTTCTTTTGAAAACTTGTTTTTTCAGAACTATTGAATAATTAGTTTTTCGAAGTATTGCAATTCGCTTCTAAGTACTTGTATAAAACAACAAGAATAAAAGTTGAGAGATGAGAGTAAGAATCGACACAGCAGATTTATACTAGTTAACCCCAAACCGTGGGCTACGTCCAGTCCTCAGAATCCTTTATGAGACACTATATTTCTCAAAAGTACAAGTATTCTTTTCACCGAGCCTCTTCAGGTCTCTTACAATAAGTATTCTTTTCACCTAGCCTCTTCAGGCTTTCAGCTTTTCTTCTTTTTACTGAAAGGTGTTTCAAGCTTTGTTACAAACAATATAGCTCTAGAGTTTAGCTCAATGAATACAATGATTTTGTAACTTTTTAAAATCTCTAACTTCTTCAGTTTTTGACTCAGACTCATATTTATAGGCTTCTTCTTCAACTGCTTCTTGATAATCACTTCTTTCTTCTTGTTTCTTGATCTTTGAAGAAATAGTTATTCAGTTGAGTTCTGTAACTAACTCAGACTGATTAACCATCCGACGTGGTATCGAGTCTTCGTCTTAGTTTCTGTTACTGCTTTATCTTGCTTTCTATTGTCTCATTTTCGACTTCGCTTCGTCTTATTTTCTTGCGTCTTACTTTCCGCTTCCGCTTCGTCTTATTTTTGGCTTACGTCTTACTTTTCTGCTTGCGTCTTAGTTTCTCCGCTTCGCAGCTTCGTCTTATTTTCTCCTTCGCACTTCGTCTTATTTTCTGCTTGCGTCTTACTTTTTTGCTTGTGTCTTAGTTTCTTCGCTTCTCAGCTTCGTCTTATTTTCTCGCGTCTTACTTTCCGCTTCCGCTTCACCTTATTTTCGGCTTGCGTCTTACTTTTTTGCTTGCGTCTTAGTTTCTTCAGTTCGCAGCTTCGTCTTATTTTCTCCTCCGCACTTCGTCTTATTTTCTTCTATTATTATTATTATTTGGTCTTCATCAAAATTATTAATTATAAAGTCATTTTGACTTAACACTATTGTGTTTGTTCTCTTCTCCTTCCTCAGTTTCCTTGTTCCTCCTTCTCCATCATCCCCTATCCCTTTAGTTATTTCCATTCTCGGTTGGCTTCTCCTTTGCTTTGGTTAGGCTACTTTCCATTATCCTTTGTTTGGTTATTAACTGGGTTTGGCTACTTCCCTTTTCTAACTTATTCCAACAACCACTCCTTTAATATAAGAGGACTTCCCTCTTTTGTCAATCCCTTCTACATTTCCTGACGTCTCTTTTGAGCCTTTTGAGTCTTCTCGTGCTCATGTCACTTTATATACTACTTCTTAGCTCACAACTTTAAAACTTTAACCCCTACTAACTTAGGCACAGGTTTGGGGATTAAGATGGCTTCAGAGAGACTTTTGATTAATGCCTCAATTAGGAAATCATGGAAGTAGGTCCTGGATGACGCAACATTTACTCTCAAAATTATTTTACTGACCTCATAACAACTTTGAAGGGAAAATATTATAGCTCTAGGGATTGAAACTAAAAAGTGTAATGAATGGGAAGAAACGGTTCTTTATGATAAGATGTCTTCATTCCCTGGCTTAAATGTTTGGGCCAATAAACAATAGAAGAATGTTAGATTGAAGGAGGTACTCTTGAATGATAAAATTTTATTTCTATTTAGATTATGTTCCCCTATTTAAACTTAGGAAATACTGAAGTTGGGCCATAACACTTCAATTTCAAGCCTCTTATATTGTAATCATGGAAACTAGGAACCAAGCTCCAAGATATTAAGCATAAGTAAGTGTCAATATGATTAAATATTTTCAATATTATTCCACTATAATATTGGATAACCAAAGGATTAAGTCATTTGGCCAGCTTTATAGGAAAACCCTTATGCATTGATAAGGTAATAGCTAGCTTGAAAAAGGTAAGTTATACACAAATATATGTGCTGGAAGACATCACCAAGGAACTCTCTGATATGATCCATTTGTTGACACTAGATGAGATTGATAACCTCTATGAGAATCAAGTATTATTGACCTATAAACTTCCAAACATAAGAAAACTTAGAGACCAAGATGAAAGATTTTTCAATCAAGGGAATATAATGAACTCATATACATATAAAGGATAATAATGAGAAGGAAGTAATTAGTGCCCTAGTAAGATAGAGACCATAGTCAACATTGCAAGCTCCAGGAGAGATAAAAGAGATATGGAATCAAGTAATCTAAATACTAGTGAAAATGGACAAGGTAAGGAGAGAACTTAGGTAGAACAAACAATAGAAAAAACTCAATCAAGGTAAGGGGATACCAACCAAAGAAATTAACCTGAGTAGTCTTTAATATAGGTAACATCAAAAACCCCTAAAAATTTGATAAAAGAAATTGAGCCTAATTCAGATTCTAATTTCCAAAGGGTTACAAGGAAAAGCTCCAATAATAGAAAGAAGGCTCAAACAACCCCTACTTTATGACCATTTTATTCTGAAACATTAGAGGGCTTAAAAATCCTAATAAAGAATAAATGGTATTGGTTCAAATTAGAGAGCTAAAGACTTTTTTAATTGACATTTTGGAAACTAGAATAAAAGAGAGAAATATCCAAAAGCTATACTTTTTAAGGAATAATTGGAGGTGTTTTACCAACTATAGTTGTCATTACAATGGAAGAATAGTGGTTACCTTTGATAGTAATGAAGTAAAATTTACTCCAATCTTAGTGGATCAATAAATGATGCATTTGAAAATAAAAAATAAGGATACAAATGTAAGTTTTCAAATTTCAGTGGTTTATATTTTCAATCATAACTTTCAAAGAGCAATGTTGTGGAATAAACTAAAAGGGACTAGGGATAATATGAAGGAGACTTGGTTATTAACAGGAGATTTCTACTATATGCAACATTCAATTGAAGCTAAAGGAGGAGGAGTGTGCCTAAGGAATCATTCAAATTAGCTAAAGGAATGTGTAAATCAAATTCAAGTCTTTGGCCTTAAAATGGAGGGTTAATACTACACTTGGACAAACAAATAGAAGGGAAATTGGTTTATAAGGAGAAAATTAGATAGAGTTATGGTTAATAATGTTTAGATACGAAAATTTCTAGAGAGCGAGGCTTCTTTAAATTGTTAATTGCTCTTTAATCATATCCTTATCTTGATACAAGTATGCTCATCTAATAAAGAAGAATTTCCCTCTTTATTCCAATAAATATCTAACTAAGATTAAAGGCTTTGAGATTGCTATCCTCAAGGGTTCAATGTAAGCATTAAAGGAAGTAATTTATTCACTTATATAATAAAGCTACAATATATTAAGACTGAATTTAAGATCTTAAATAAAGTGAATGGATCCAATTTACAAGTAGAAGCATAAGAGGGCATAAAGGAATTGGACAAAATACAAGGTGCTCTTTATGAATTTAAATAAATTGAATGGATCCAATCTACATATAGTAGCATAAAAGGACATCGTTTCATATCAGATGTAGTCTTTGAGTTCTTTAGGAGTGGGAGGATTTTAAAAGAGATAAACAAGACATACATATGTGTAATCCCCAAGGAACAACTCCCCAACTATACAAAGAATATCACCCTATATCTTGTTACAATACCATATATAAGATAATTGCAAAGCCACTAACTAATAGATTAAAGTCAGTATTTTTCATAAGTGATAGATAGCTCTCAAAGAGCTTTCATAAGAGGAAGAGAAATAGATAACATTGTTCTTCTAATTCAAGAATTATGCTATTAAGGTTAATCTCCACAAGGCCTTTGACTTCTTAGATTATAACTTCATACTGCAAATAATGCATATATTTTTCTTTCCTAATGTAGTCATAAATTATATTGCTTAATTTTTCACCACTATTTTATTTGGCATCTTAGTTAATAGGGAGCCCAAAAAATCTAGTCAAAGGTACAAGCCTAAAAACCTTTTCACTTTAGTCATAGAGTTTTTGGTGAGAATGATCCAGAACATGATAAGTAATGATAAGAAGTTCAAGTTTCATTCTTAATGCAAGGCTCAAAAGATATTTTGTCTTATGATGTTGATTTAGTATTGTTCTCCAAATTTGATCCCTACCCTTTTTTTTTAACTCTAATGACTACTCTGGATGCTTTTAAAGCACTTTTAAGCCTCATCTTAAATAAGGACAAGAGCTAGCTTATAATATCTGAAGGTGAAAAAGTTATCTCCAACTCCCTAGCTAGCTTAACAAGTCTTAAGGTAACTAAGCCTTTAATAATTTACTTAGGCATCCCCAAAACCACAAAAGACCTACCTTATTGACTTCAAACTGTTTAGAGAATATCAATGGCAAAATTGCAAGCTGGAGCTTAGAGTAGTAGGTGCTTATTTATGGCAGGTAGAATTAAACTGGTGAATGTTGTTCTCAATAGTCTACATGTCTATTAGACATCTCACCTTTGGTTCATAAATAACATAAACAATGTTATAGACAAAATGTTGACAAGGTTTATATGGACTACTCAAGGAAGAAGGAAGGTGGTATGTTGATCCTTCTCATAATTTCCAACCAAGTGCAGATAATCAAAAAGGTTTGGAGGCTTATAATAGACAAAAACTCACTATAGGTAAAAATGGGTACATTCTTAGTTTATAAAGTGATTGGGCATTTGGAACTAAACACCTAAGCTTGTCTCATCATGGACACTACATCACATTATAAAGTTGAAGCAGAAATATAAGCTAGAATTCATAAATATGATTTGAAATGGTACCTCAAACTCCTTATAGAATGATAATTGTTCCTCTCTAGGACCTCTATCTGAGGTTCAAGAGCTTAACTACTTAAATAGTGTAATTAGAGGAAATACTACTATCTGTGAAGCTTTGACAAAGCATAATGAAGTGATCTCTAGTTTAATTGTGATAAGAAACCTGATGATATGCCTACAACCAAACCAAGAAGATAAAATCCTTTGGAGAGGACATCAATATGGGATATTCACAAATCTCTCTTACAGAAGGATGTTAAAAGAGCACACTCTCTAAATAGCATGGCATCATCTAGTATAGTTTGAGCAGTCTTTCCTATAACATTAATTATCCTCTAACTTCTCATCAAAGGTATGATAAGTACCACAAATAAACTGAAAAAATTCACAAATTTGTCTAATTTACGTGTATTATGAAAGCAAGGTGTTGAATCCTTGAAGCATCTTTATTCTAAATGTCATAACATAAGGAGAATATGGTCTTGGATAACATAATTGTACCATATAAATGACTACCATTGGAATGAGTAGAGACTCTTGATTGGTATTGCAAACATGGGAAGAGAAAGGATACATATTGGACCATATTAAAGTTTGCTTTAGGCAACACTATTAATAGGATTTGGATGAAAAGAAATCAAAGAATTTTAAAGACGCACACAAAAGTAAGCTAATATATGCAATAATGAACAATGTGAGAGATCAAGTTCTAACTCACAAGCTACATGATATGTGTTTAATTGTTGATATTTTTAATCATTTACACTTAGAAATTATTGACATAAAAATGCTTAAGATACTTACTTTAATTCATATATTATTTTAGGTACAATTTTGAAAAAAAGAAATTAAAGTGAGTCGAAAGTACTGCCTGTGGGTTGTTTTCTGAAGATTCATATTCACTTGTCTTCGTCAAACAAAGATGATAAAAATTGGAGCAAGAGAAGACAAAATGAAACATAAAATTCATGAAATAGGGCTGCTGGAAGTCATCACTCATGTGCATGAAGTTTACATGTAATTATGTGAATTATTATCAACATAATTGAAGCTTTAAGAGAGCCTAAGGAAGCGTGGAGCAAAAGCAATAGGAAGCAGAGGATTTGAATTGTCACATGAATAGAAGAGTGGGGCGACGCAACATCAACACACAATTAAATGGTCCCGCCAATTAATAGAGGACACGCATACGGAGAAACAAGCAATCAGAAGCAAATTAAATTGTCAAGGGCAACAAATTGAAGGAGTAGTAAACGTGCGTTTTTGGAGGATCAAATCAAAATGCAACATATGAAGACGCACAGGAGCAAATTAAAATTGGACAATTAGAGATAATTTAAGTGACGCAATTAAGAGCCAGGAGAATGACAACGTAACAAGCAAGGGTTTTAAAAGTGCAATTGCAAACTTAATTGTCCCATCCACCGAACAGTAGAGAGAGCACAAGCAGAGTGAAGCAGTCGGCACAATAGTGAGGCGCAACAACTGGGTGAGTGACGACTTGCTGGCGCTGGCGCTAGAGTTACTTGCGGCTCGACAGTGAACAGGGGACAGTAGCGCTAGAAAGGCGCAAGTGGAGGCTTCAAGCAGAGGAATTAAAACACATACACGAGCAATAAATAAATAGAGTATAGAAGCAATAGTTAGAAGAAGCAACAGCACCGGCGTAGAGAGCAGATGAGGAGTTGCGTGCGTAGTAAATGTGAGAGCAACATTAATTTGTTCCGATAGCTACAATAAAGAAGTACCAAAGGGGTATTGAAGTTGGGACATTGGATGTGGGCTCAAATAATTTTTTGGAAAAGACCTATAAAGAGTTAAGCATCTCGACGCCAGTTTGGAGGTAAAATCGACGTCGACGACTCGGGTTAAGTATTATTTTAATTATTTTGTTGTTTCTTTCTCTTATTAGGAATTGATTGTGTTATCCGATTTTAACTGATTTAGGTTTTATGTGTGGATAATTGGATTTTCGTCATTATTCAGTTATTTGTGTATGAACCCTTTGGGTATTTTAAATTGATGATTTTAATGCGTTCATTAATCGTTAATTTTAAACCATTGCTAGAATTTCGACATAATCCGTAATTGTTGTGTTGAAATTCATGTGTAGCGACTAATGATTCGTAATCATTAGGGATAACATGACCTAGATTAAATGACGCATCATATGTGATTGTTGCCTTGATTAATCAGTTTTCCTTATTCGTAATGCTACTGCCTAATTTAATCTAGAGATCGTATTCCACGTTGTTCGGTGTTAGGTTTAATCAATGATCGTATTCTAGGTTGGATGAAATCAATGATCGCATCTTGATTAGACAAAACCTAAGGGAAAACTCGGGTTAATTTTAACCCACGATTAATAATTTTTAGGAAAGGTTAAAGAACAACAAATTAATAAAATATGTTTAGTCAGGGTTTAGGCCGAGATTGAATCGAAGAACCGGGTCCCTACCGAATTCCCACATTTATCATTTTTGCATGTTTTCTTTACTTTGTTTTTATTAGTTAGTTTTATTTTTATTTTTCCTTTCAAAAATCCAAAACCCCCCATTACGTGTAAACACCGGTTAATTTCATTTCATAAACTTTACGCGCATTCTCTGTGGGATCGACCTAGACTCGTCACTGCTACAGTAGTAGTCTAATTATTTTAATTTTGATTAGCGTAACGACGCGCGGTCACTACATCACAAATGTAGTAGGGAATTGACTTTTAAATGGAGATTCTCAAAAGGATAAAGTTGGCTTTAGCTTATAGAGAAGAAATATAGACGAAGAGGGAAGCAAACCCCACGAGGTCAAATAGAAGGAGCTTCTATTTCAGTTTTTAAGTTAATTGTACCATGTATTCTTCTAATGTAATCAAGGTAGCTTGGAGTTAAGCTTTTTTGTACTATACTTTATTTGATAGTTGATGAAATTTTAGACTTTAAAAAAGAATTGGCATAAACTTCTCTTCTTTTCATTGGACACCCTGTCCTAAAGTTGACGAAGTGTAAGAAAGGTATTAAGCCTTTATCCAATTTTCTCTTTGACAATTTAGCTTACTATTTGACACTTCATCTATTTTATTTTGTAACATATTTACCTCTCTTGCCATATTCATGCTATCCAACTTTCAATACCTATGATATGAAGCTTGAATACATGTAGAAATGGTTTCTGCAACCTTACCAACGGCACGTCCATTAATAAGTAAAAATATACAGAGATAATAGGTTAGACGAGGACATTAATTTTAAATTTTTTATTTTAAAATTCTTTATTTAATCAAAACTAATTTAAACGTTGGAGTGCAAACACCATAGCCACTTCCAACATTACTTAAAAATATTCATCAACCAATCATACATATCGCGTGATTTGAGGAAAGTACAGGCATGCACAATGTCACTTCTCAAGCCGTCGTCTTGCTTAATTTTCCTCTGAAACAGAGACAGAATCTGAGAACAGATATAGCTTATGTTCGTTTGAGTACTTTGATTTATGAAAACAAACAGAGAATCCAACAGAGATAGCTTATGTTCGAGTAAGGGATGACTTTTGATTTATGAAAACAAACAGAAAAAACTGTCCGTCTAAGAAGAAAGAGTGGCCCGAAGATACACGGCCATGAATACGCACCGTTTTCCTCTTCATTTTCTTACCTCTCTGCCTTTCTTTCAATTGAATTTGGGTTTGCGCAGCAATAGTCCTATTAAGCTGCTATGTGCGACTTAGAGAAGTCTTAAAATCCATTCTTAAAAGAAAATAATTATAGTAATTATTTTAAGCTTATAATAACGATCCGCCACAAAAACCATCCACCAGGTTCTGAGAACACTCACACCTCTTTGTTCTATAATTGTTAAGAAATTGCTCTTTCCTTGAATCCTCGGACACAATCATATTTCACCGATGCATGAAGAGTGTAAGGATTTACAAGACCAATTAATCCAACCGGAAAAAGGAAACGCAGTGGCTCTTTCCACGATGCCGTCGGGTATTAAACCATTCCTTTGCAACCGTTCCATATTGGCAAATTTGACTTCAGATAAATCAGAGAACGGGCATGTTAAGGGCTCGCAGGACATCCTTGAACTCAAAATCATGGGTTTGCTTGTTGAACCTCTCGACCAGTTTGTATCTTACATCATTCAGATAAAAAGATTGGATACTCTCCAAAAGCCATTTTGCCTCTTCATCACTTAGCTTGCTGGGGAATACAACATCTCCTCGGATAAGAACCATATCCTTGTTTTCTGCAAATTCGGTGTAGAAGGTGATTGTAAAGTAGGGAGACGCTTGAGTTCCCCTAACTTTATAGTCTTCAAGACCAGTGAACATGATGTGTGGCATCTGCACTGCAGAAAACTTTGATTTCAGTAATCAACAAGATAGTAGGATATAAATAACTTGTTTTTGTTGTTGATTGAGCTAATTTGTCATAACAGTACAGACTAGAAAACTCTTAAACAGTTAGCTGACGAGCATTTAGAAGTTATTCGCTAAAAAATGCAATTCTCTAGGATGTTTGATCATCCTATTCAAAGCCATCAAGCAACTAATACTTCCCCACCATGCTGGTACAACTACAGATTACCTAGGTCAACATGACATGCATGCTCAACGGACTTGATCAGCTGCAATCTCACGTTATACCAAGCAGAATAAACAGGGAAATGAATTAACAATGTTGATCCCTAATCGATATGAAGCATCAGTTTGCTTTGTAGTTTTGCATAATATGAAATTCAGAAAACAGGAAGCTCAAAAGTAAGCAGGACAAATGGTAATGCCAGAAAAATAGACTTCAGGAAACCAACCTTGAGCAAACATTGTAATGTAACCACTCCCTCTCCACAATGGAATAACAAAATAGCGGCTGCAGAAAATTGAGGTCAGAAAAGTTAAAAATTGGGAAAGGAGACACAAAAAACAATAAAAATAATAACTGGAGAGTTATGAGGTACCAATCTGTTGCTCTTTGCAACAACAAGTGATAGAGTTTAGCGTTCATAGATGCACCAATGTGACCTCTTCCAAGGTGATACTGTCATAGGAAAACCTCAACCATAAATAAACTCCTCAAAACAAACCAGTGCTAAAATTCATTCCAATAGAATTGAAAAATATCCCTTCATAAATAACCTAAATAAGATCCTCCCGCGTCAATACCGTAACAAATTTGTGAATATTTATGCTTGGTGAGGCTTAGAACTAAGCACTCAGAATCATAATGTGGGAAGGTACCATTCCAGAGCTTTGTTTATGTAACTCTAATCGCTATCTATTAATAATAAAAGATAATCGGCATAATCTCTTCTATGGAGAAATTTTGATCTTTAACGATATGTACTGGAGAAGTGAATCTCCCGAAAGAACTGAACTACGCAAATGTTTATTAAGTGGAAAAAAAACAACTAAAGGTAAAACTATTTTCTCTACAAATTCCAAGAAAAGAAAATTGTGTACACATTACATCGTCCCAAATGGAGGCGAGGTCCTCAGGGGATTTGTTCTTGGCCCGCTCGATATCCATAATAGTATCCAGAGGCTTTGGCTCTAAAGGATTGAACCCAGGGGCGAATCTAGATGTTCTGAAAAAACCAAGAGAACCCCATTTGATAAAATTGCCCGGAATACCACTGGCTTCTCCCTTCTGAATCTTGTGGAGGTTTGGACTCACAGAATGGGTATAGAAAGTGCGCTTCAACGCACGAATGAAGAGAGTTGAAATCAAGGATGCCCTTCTAACTTTTGAAAACGTCTGTTGCATAGCTAAGTATGCTAAGACTTAAGCCTATCAATTCGGTTGTGTTCGCTTTTCTGCAGCTCATCGAAGGACTGTACCAAACACTTGGCAAGCTTGCCGTACAAACTTTAGCTATAGGCAGACGACACGATTGGATTGGATTGGATCGGCTCCGGTCGAGAAATGCGAAATGCTTGAGCCCGAAAGAATTTTGAGTAATGGCTGTTGTTGGTTCAATGGACAGCTCTATCTGGGCCCATTTTCTTTGTTTCTTTGGGGAATGTTGTTGATTTGCCGCAGAGGGAACATATAAGGGTGTTCATGATAGGATAACCTGACTCATTCATAAATAATTTGAACCTGAATGTTAGGTTCGGCAATTTCACGAACCTGAACCTAAAGAACCTATAGAATCGGTTAACCTATTTTCAAGTTCGATTCTCAGGATAACCAGAACCTATTCATATCAATATATATGACAAAAAATTATAAAAAAATTAGTGAAAACAAATACAAATTATTCATAAAAGTATGCATATAAAATCTATCAAAGATTAATCAAATATGTTAAACCCAAGCAAAGTAAAAATAAGCCAAACAATGTCTTATAAAAGATCCATATTAGAAAAAAAAAAAGATAAATTATTAAACAATTATCCTTCAAATAGGATGGTAGGATGATCCACTGTTATACATAAAGTCACATCTGTAGAAAATAAAGAATAAAAAGAGTTAGACTCGTTATTTCTTTTT
>JANPWU010000002.1:21303123-21316442 GCA_024707465.1 Erythroxylum daphnites
ATGTATTAGAAGTGAGTTTCTTTTGTTTTAAATTTTTGGGCTGTCAAAATACAGCCGTTATGCTGCCGAAATTTCGGAAAAAAAGGGTTTAAAAAGTGAATTTGACAATTGATATGAATATATAAGAAATGATTAAGATGAATTAAGTGAATTGAAATTTACATGAGGAATAGTTTCCTAGAAAGGGAAAACGATATGGTTTTGATGAGTATGAGAATGGTTTTAAGATGAATAAGATAAAAAGGAAAAGAATAAGAATGGAAAAAAATATATATATTGGGAATTTCGGATTAGTCAAGGTTTCCAACGCGTCGCGATATGCTTTTCTAAGACTCTTGTTAACGGATGTCGGACATTTGTAAAATTGGATTCCGAATTCAATTTGCTTTCGTTTCGTTTTGCTTCGATTGCGATAGTTCGCTTCGAATTCGATAAGACATCCGTTCTTTCAATTCTGTTTGTTTCGTATCCGTTGTTCCGTTTTCGTTTTTCGGTTGGGATCCGGTTCCTGAGATCGGGTTCCAACACTTCCCACTGATCCCCTCACTTAGATTCAATCAATCTTTTTCAAATCAAAACCAAAAGCTATAAATTTTTTTGGAATGATAGAGGAATGTATTAGAAATCCAATGCTTCAAAAATCAAGTCATTTGGAGGTTGGATGAAAAAGTTATGGCCAAATTAGTAAAACATGTTCAGGCTAAAAGGAGGACCTGCAGGTTGCGATCGCGATGCGTCGCGATCGCGATGCGTCGCGACCGCGACCTGCACGCGCCCGTGCAACGTAGCAACCGCAATTCATCGCGGTTGCGACTTGCGTGCGCGCCTGCAATCGCAATCGCGACTTTCCTCTTTCCTCTTTTCTTCCTCCAACTTGTCTTAGTAAAATAAGCATAACTTTTGCTACAAATATCAGATTAAGGTGATTCAAAAACCATTTTGAAGAAGACTTCTAGAACTACAACTTCAATGAAGACCTCAAAAACAAATTTTATCTCAAAAAGGGTTTAAAATTCAAACCAATACAGCTGTCTCGTATGCCCATCCCATGAAAAATCACAGACTTCTAAATATCATAACTCTCAACTCCAATGTCCAAAAATTTCATACTTTATATCAATGGAAAGATAAAAGAAAGATCTACAACTTTTATGAGACAATTATGTCAAAATCTACTCAGATTAATACAGAAAAATTTATGAAAGTTCCAGCTTGAAAATTCAACACCCACACCACATACATGAACATTGCATAACCAAGTCATCAATTTTCAATTACTCATCAATCTAATTTAATTTAACCATACCCATAACATTTAATATATAACTTACTTGATTTAGCTACCCAATCTTCAAGCTCTTCAAGAAAATCAAAATACCTAACTTCAAACACCACCCACGATCATCGTCATCTTTAGGGTTGGAAGGTTAGCAATTTTAGTGGGAAAGAGAGAGCAAGGTGGAAGATGAGTGGGAGGTTCAACATAAATGGAGGTTAAACATGAAGAAGAGGAAGAAGAGATGTTACGAATATGAGAGGAAGATAACCAAAAACAAACTCCAAAGGCTTTTAAGAGAGAGTATCCTGAGAGAGAGCAAGATGGCCTTTAAAAATTTAAAGAATGGTTCATCTAAAGGCATGGCTTGGCAAGTGACAAGTAGTAAACCAGTCCAATGAACTTCGATTTCTACTCCAATTGTCTCCTAATTTTTAATGGCACTTGTGAATAAATCCTAAAATCATTTATCAAAATTTTCATTGCCATCGAACAGTAATTTCTACTACCAGTTATCATTTGTATTGCCAATAGGCATTTTTCCTAGTCCAAAAATTACCTCAATTTTCAAAAGAATTTTCCTAAAATTCTCCAAAAATTCTAAATCAACAATTATACTTTCCAAATCAATTTTCAATACAAACAAATCACAATTCTCACTAACAATCACATTTATTACCAATTATACCTAGAATGTCAATGAATGCATGTATAATTATTTTCCTGTGCAAAAATTTCACTATTCACATGTATATGTATGACATATTATGCATGAGCATGAGACGTGTTTCATAATTTCTCAGTAATCTCTCACATTTACTATTTTAGCCTTAACATTGGTAATGGAATGTTACAAATAAAGTTGCACATCTATCGGAACAACCTCATCTCTGACACCATTAGTTTATGACTATGCACTTGTTTGATAGCCAATATTTTGTTCCATAAAACATGGTTAGCCAGACGTGGTTATCCTAATCGCTGAACGATAGAATTTTTTTTGTAAATCATAAATTTAAATTAATAAAAAAACTGAACAATAAAATTTACCTTTAACCTTAAGTGGTATCTTCTTATTACACAGAACTCACTGATGCACTTCTTCGTTTAAGTCACCTAGATCTAATCTGGTAAATTATATTTTCATCAATCTCTCCATTATAATAGGTTAATCTAGTTTACTATTAACTAAATATATATTATTTAATTATTTAATATATTAATTATCAATAAGAACCATAAATAATTTAATTTAATATTAGATATTTGATTAACTAAAAGTAATTATTTAATATGAATTATCAATTATTTTATTTTGTAATTAAATGAAATAAATTTAATTTAATAATTATTAATAAATATAATTAAATTTAAAATATTTTCAAAATATATAAATTTCAAATAATATTTGATTTAATAATATAAATATTAATTTTTAATTTATTTATTTTAATATAATTGAATATTTTTATTGAAAATTATTAATAAATATTACATAAGAGATTAAAATAAATTGTTTTAAATTCTATCTAATATGTAACTATTATTAGTGATAAAAATATAAGTACATTGATATTAATAAACAAATAGGCTTTTGTTTTTTTAAAGAAAAACAAAAACTTAAAACATTAAAAGCATGAAAAAAATGGGTCTTTTGGTTCCACTTCTATGTTTTCTTATAGTTTTAAGTTTTGGTTTTCTATTTTTCTTTCAAATAAAAACAAATTTTTTTTTGATTATTAATGTCAGTTTAGTTATATTTTTATTACTAACGATAATTACATATTAGATAAAACTTAAAGATAAACTATGTTTAATTAATTCAATTTATTTTAATTTCTTATATAATATTTATTAATAAATTATCAACAAAATTATTGTATTTTATTATAATAAATAATTTAAAAAGTAGTATTGGTTTACATATATTTAAATTATTAAATCAAATTTTATTTAAAATTTATATATTTTGAAGATATTTTAAATGTAATTATATTTATTAGTAATTATTAAATTACTTTTATTTAATTTAGTTAAAAATTAAATAAAATTATTCATCACTGTTATTAATAATTAATTTTAATTAATAAATATGTAATATTAAATTTAATTATTCATAAGATATTTTATTTTTAAAAGTCGAGTTATATTTTATTTTTATTTATTATTTATTTATGTATTTATTGTAATTTTATTTACATAATTTTTTAGCGTGCCAGTTTTACTTTTTTACTCTTTAATATGTATCACTCTTTTGTTGTCACATCTGCATATAAGACTATCGAAAACAGTCTCTCTACTATGTAGGAATAAAGCTGCGCATTATCAGACTTCTTCAGACCCTGCTTTATTGCGGGATTTCGGGCTGAGTGTGATGATGATTCATAATTCTTACTACTAATTAATGTTCTAAATAATTAAATAACATATATATAGTTAATAGTAAATGAGATTATGAAAAATTAAAAATGAAAAATAAAAACTACTTTTTGCATTTTTTATAAATTTAAAAATCAAAAGAAACCAAAATTAGAAATAGAAATAAAAAACTTAAATAAACAAAATTTTATTAAATTTAAAAATTAAATCAAAAAATATAAATAGAAACAAACATATCCTGTTTACCACTTTCTTTGTTTTTGAAAATATCGTTTTCTTCGCTCCACTCTCTTAATCTCATTGCCTTACTAGCACTGTCATCAACAGTTAGAAGGGAAAAGACAGTCTTATGGTAAAAGTTGCTTGAAATCAATAAAATTCCAAAATCTGGTCGTATCTTAAACCTCCATTAGTGGTGGATTGTGTGAGCAATAGTAGTATCGTTGCCTTGGCAAGAATGGCGACATTTGAGTGTGTTCCCCGTGCCTCCAACAACCACAGGGAGAGATCCCGTGACGACGATGGTGTTGGAAAATTGGGTTAGGATCCAATCTCATTCTCAACCATAATGGAATAATTACAAATTTTTTTTGAAATTTTTGATTTCTAAAAAGTTAAGGTCAATTTAATTCTATAAAATGATTAACACATAAATCCAATAAAGCATGAATCTAAATTTGTACCTTATTTCGAAGCTTGATCATATTCTTGTCGTATCCCTTGAATCGTTTATGAAATCAATATGTCTCAACTGTCATAATCGCATAAATATCTGACCTCTAACGGTATCTACAGACTGGGTTAAGAGAATTCTGTAACTCTTATAGAGAATCAGAGAAAGGTTAAGCAAGAAGTGTTAGCTCCATAGAGCTTAAATCTATTTATAATAAGTTTTGGTCATTTTAGTAATTTAATTAAAATTAAATTCTAATTTCAATTAAACTTTAATTAAAATTACAAATAATTCTAATTAAATACCAATTATATCCAAATAAGATCCAATATCTCATATTGATCCTTATTTATTAAATATCTCATATTTAACTATAAAATTTCTCAAACTTTACAATCAAGCCTAACTTGATAAAATATCTTTGCTCTCTTCAACCTATTTTATATATGAAACCCATTAGGTTTCTAAATATATTGGCAATGATTATAAATTATAATTCTAATTTATAATTAAAATTAGAATTAGATAAATTAAGCCTCTTATTAATTTATCTCTAATTTTTCAATTAAACAATTTATAATCATATATCAAGATTGGCATCTAGCAACGCATCATGACCACCTAAATACTTAGGAATGTCAAAGTGGTTTCGACTAACCTTTTCGTGCGTGATTTTTTTTGTATAATTTAATTATTTCAGCATACAATGTTTTGATTAAACATGGAGTATGAAATTAATGTTTATTTTATTTTTGAGTCCAATCATATTAGTTCTCCGTCATTAGTTATTGATTCAATTAATGACACTTTGTAAAGTGTCATTCCACCTTGGCCAAGGATTTTCTGAATTAATACTAATCAAGAACAACGAAGCATGTTCTTTAATTACTTTAGAGTGGTGAACCCTATCATGATCACACAACTACCTCCATATAGTTCATGCTACATCCAATGACTACCAATTAACCAACCCATGATCAAATAGGTCATAAGTAGTATCAAAACATAGCAATTCCTATACAAGATAACTTTGGTGATCTCAAGTCAAAGGATCGCTTATATGCTTATCACAATGAAAAATTCATAAACATACAAGTAATGTTCCAAATAGATTTCTTATATCGGGTCTGTTCAGTGAACTTTTTTTTAACGAGTACCCATATATTTGTTTAATTATCTCCATACTTTATCCTATAAGATCAACTACTTCCTTTACAAGGAAAAATATAACGTGTACTATTCTTTTGCATTCTATTAATGCCCTATCTTAATAGAATAATGACTAGGAACAATTTAGGAATAATACATAAATGCAATATGAATATCATAATTATAATCTCATAATATTTTTACTTGCAATGTACAATTATCCCATCAACTTTATCATATACTTCTAAACATGTACAAGATAAAGAATGTCTTCAAATAATTGTCACTAAACTACAACCAAAGTGATTGGTTGTAGGGCATAAACTAACAATCTCCCACTTGCACTAAGGTAATTGTTTAAGTATTAAATACCATAATACCATATGACGATGATACTACTATTGAGATAGTGACTTAATCAGAGAATTCTTTAAGATTCTCTATAGTGAGCACTCGCTTAGATCTTACAACTTTCATTTTAATTATCATCATAATTAAGAAATTTTGCCTAAATAAATCCTTAGATCTTTGATGAGACATTATCCCCTTATGCATATCCAATGACTCTAATATTCTACAGTACATTACTGTCTTAAACAATGTAAGGAACTATATCAAGTTCATTAATAAACTTGTTGATCCAATTAATTATTTCTACTAAATGAAAAATGAATTATGGCTTAATTAGCAATCATTGCTATATTAGAACCTTTTCAATATTGAATGATATTGTTCTAAGTAAATAAACCTTAATAAGGATTTACTTCTAAAGTAAATATTCTTATCTCCTCGAACTCAAATATAAACTCATATATAGAATAATGAATATCTTTAATACTTCACAAGTATTAGATATCTCAAATACTAAATATCTTTACTACATTATCTATGTACTTGAACTTAGAATAGGTGAACAATTTCCAATCTATCTCTATAGATCTGATTCCCAAAATTAAAATGTTACCTTTTCATATCCAATAAGAGTTGTTCTTAGACAATTATGTTTTCAACAATTGGAAAATAGTTTAAGAGAGAAATGAACTTAAGCTTTCTTAAGCTCAACTTATACTTTTATAGACTTTTCTCCTTATTGGTCCATTATAAGTA
This sequence comes from Erythroxylum daphnites, assembly GCA_024707465.1. Taxonomy (NCBI): domain Eukaryota; kingdom Viridiplantae; phylum Streptophyta; class Magnoliopsida; order Malpighiales; family Erythroxylaceae; genus Erythroxylum; species Erythroxylum daphnites. The sequence goes on from JANPWU010000002.1 coordinate 21,309,708, forward strand.
ATTTAACAAAATTTGGATCATTACAAATGTTGAATGTAAATTCATTATCAAATACTCATAAGCATGAACTAGGAATACATATAATCTATATTATATCTCATATAGGCAAGAAAAGTCATGCAATCAATTTTCTTCTTATGTCAACTATTATCATACTATAACAAAGTCTTTAATTGATTTCCATATTTATGCTTTTAGTAGGCTAAATCAAGTGGAACAATTCCCACAAGGTACTATATCTTTCGACACTACTCCATGCAATCTTTTGCATGTTGCTATCATGGTATTGATATACATCTTTCATATTGTCATCAAAGTTTATAAGACATTAGTCAATTCAAAATATCATTACATTTTGTCATCTATATGATTTTGACAATTCTTTAAAACTTTGTCACCGAGTCCTTAATATGGATTATAGCAAAATTATGTAATAGACATCAATTTATTCTTTCTAAGTTTGAGAACTCTTCTTAAACAAAATACTATGTCCAGGAAATTTAGTTTGCTAACTCTTAGTATCAACTATACTAAACAAGATAAATTCCACTTAGAACATAATATAATTGTAAGAAAAGCAAGTAATTAATTAATGACTACCAAATGACATTAAAACTTTAATAATGTATTTTGTTATTCCCACTATTTTCTTCAAAATAACAGCCCTCGTTACTATTTAGAAATTGATCTTGAGTTTGCTCAACAAACCAACTAAACTTAAATTAGGTAACAATGTTATCAATCACATTTCATATGACACTTAGATCCGTTAGGTAACACCATACATGACGTATACACTCCTCAAGCCAATTCACCAACTATTCATGCAAAGGATGGTTAAGGGGCCCCCCAAAAAAGAAAAGGAAGTCAAAGCCTGGAGCAAACTGGTTAGTCAAGAATTTGCTCCCAAAATCTCCTTTCTGCTATGACTATTAGTAAAGGAGAAATTACTAACCAAAGACAAGTTGGGATATCTTAGCATATCCAAAATATGCACTTTATGCAATAATAACGATGAGTCATAAGCTCACTTTGTTTTTTTTTATTGTGAGTTTTCTATAGATATGTAGAGGAAAATCCTAGAACTGTGTCTTCTACAAGTAGATAACAACAGCAAAAACTTTCAACAATTCCTAAAATGAACGAATGAAGAAAGGAAAATTAGCAAGACAGAACAGACAATCTACTTGATTAGTTTGAGAGCATGTATGCATAATATTTGGGCATAAAAAAATTCTAGAAGCTTCACAAGGAAAGAAAAAGATAGGGAATACCTACTGAAGGAAACCATCAAGTGGATCAAGGAGCTCCTTCATTGTAACGACTCAAAGAAAAGCACCTCTGAAACTGGCAGACCATGGTACCATATAAGTAGTAGCTCCTGAAATCTCAAGCTACCACCATCTCTCACCAATTTAATTCATAGGGAATGAGGATCAATTCAGAGACGCATGCAAACATAATTTTGGAAAATTTTAGGTTTTGGGCCAATTTTAAACTTACAATGGGCTAGATCCATGTATTGCGCTGCTTAGCTAGCTTTTTTTTTTTTTTTTTAATATGCTGCGGTTAAAGACATGAATGTGGGTAGATTTGAGATTTCTGTTCAAAGTGATATATAAGTAATAATCAAAATATAAGCTTGGAAGACGAGTATATGGATAAAAACTTTAAAGCCCACAATGTGATCATATAGTCGATCGTTGATTAAGAAAAAAAATCCGTGTTCGAGTTGAGGCTTCATCTTTGTTTAATATTGAGTTAAAAATTTTCCAAATCAAGTTATTAAAATATCAGGAAATTACTACCTAATATGACGTCATTACCAGATGAGCAGAAGGTAATCTGACAATGTTGATGCTTACAAAGGTTAGAAGCTTTTTGACAATCTTTGTAAAAGATAACTCCCATTTGGTTTGCATCATTAGTGCATTAGTTACTAAAGCAATTCTTTCATTTTCATACACTAGTCATTTTCTCCCTTCCGCTACACTTTACCCAACTAACAGCCAGCACCAAACCCACTTTGCAACCCACATCTGGCTCTGTCCTTGCACTTAAAGAAAAGAAAAGATAAAAGCTTTGTTGCAATGATTTTAAATTGGATCCAAGTTACAGCTTCAGCTAGTGGTTGATGTTAGGCTTGCAGGTTGTTAAAAGCGAAGCCCATCTTGCCTTCCAATTTCCTGTCATACTTGTAAACTACCAATTTCCTCTCTTTGTACCTTCTTGTATGTATAAGTAGTGAAGATAGTGAGATAAATGAAGATCCGAGAAGGTGTTGCTTAAAGGGTTTTGCAGAAAATATGAGTACAGCAAGGTTTATCAAGTGTGTGACAGTGGGTGATGGGGCTGTGGGAAAGACATGCATGCTCATTTCCTACACTAGCAACACCTTTCCTACGGTACTTTGGTTTAGTTTTTTTATTGGTCATTTCTCTGAATGTTTGCCAATTGTCATTCTTGTTTGGTGAACATGAGAATTGTTAGTTTCACACTTTTTCATGTAAATTCGTGGCAGGACTATGTTCCTACCGTGTTCGACAATTTCAGTGCTAACGTTGTGGTCGACGGCAGTACCGTCAATTTAGGATTATGGGACACTGCTGGTAAGTGCTCTTTATCTGCTAAATTGTACTCAACTCAACCTAATCCTAATGTCCACTGAAGTTTACTTGTCCTTTTGAATTGTTTTGGGAAGAAATTCAGCTTAGTGTTTTTGATGATAATTAAATATTAACGCACATCTCAGGGCAAGAAGATTATAACAGGCTAAGACCCCTAAGTTACAGAGGAGCTGATGTGTTTTTGTTATGCTTCTCTCTTATCAGTAAGGCCAGCTACGAGAATATCCACAAAAAAGTATTCCTCTTTCTCATTTTTCCCTTCTACACCGTGGGTCAGAATAATCATCTAACATAATGAAGTGCTGGATTTATTGTCAACAGTGGATTCCTGAGTTGAGACATTACGCTCCTAATGTGCCAATTGTGCTTGTTGGAACCAAGCTGGGTAAGCAATTTACTGTTGTAATTGCCAGCTCCATTTTAATTATTGATCAATGATCTCATTGCTGATGTCTCAATTAAGTGCAGATTTAAGAAGCGACAAGCAGTACTTGGTTGATCATCCTGGAGCAACATCAATAACAACAGCTCAGGTATGTCTTCCACTGCAACATCCATACATAATGCTTCCAATTTATCGAGAAAAATTAATGGGCAGGGCGAGGAATTGAAGAAAATGATCGGTGCAGTGACTTACATCGAGTGCAGTTCCAAAACTCAGCAGGTGAAACACTGTTCGGCAGATTCATATGTAGAACTTAAAGACACAGAAATTGTAATGTAGTTGTTTTTTATCAGAATGTGAAGGCTGTATTCGATGCTGCAATAAAGGTTGCTTTGCGCCCACCCAAAAAACCAAAGAAGAAGCAGCGCAAGACAAAACCGTGTCCATTCCTCTAGCCCATGTACAAATGACATCGGCATTTTGGCTGCCAATTTCTCTACACCATAGTTGTCAAAGAATCTTTGTTTTTATTTTCATCAAACTTTCCCTTTGGAGCTGTGTTATATTCGTAGGCTGGACTTATAAATGCCTCAAGTGATTCAAAGATTTTGTGCCATTGACCAATCCATCGTTTTCATATTATGCGAACGTCCAAATCTTAAACAAGGACCATAATATAAATACAGGGGAGAACACTGCGAATAATTAGAACAAGGACCATAATTAGAATAATTACTTTTTCTAATTGATGTGATAAATCTTTACTTTGGATTGTTAATCTTATAATTTAGGCAGACAAAACTCCACTGGAAGAAAAGTGGCGTAAGATAACGTAGCTTCAACATTACTCTTCAATCGATTGCGAAACAGTACTTGCAGCTTTATGAGATGATATAAGCTGTGTCAAGAACAGAATGTAACTCGATAAACTAAACTAACTCGAGTTTTCGTAAAGATCGTGTAATAGTTACAACTGCTCGGCCTAATATAGTGATAAAAACAACTTTTAAATGGAACTGGGCAAGTTGGGCACAGGTTGAATACAGTCGGATCATGCAAAAGTTCAATCTTTTCGACCACAGCAGGAGGCCTTCTTCGAGACAGCTTAGGTGTCTGGCTTGAAAGCTTTGTACACAACATAGGACGATGCTCTCTTACCTCAGCTGAACTTTGGGGGAGTTCTATCTAGTCTTCAGCTTGGATGGCAGAGGGGATATCGCAAGATTGTTTTAGAAGTGGACTCGTTAACAGTTATAAACGTTTTGTCTTTCCCATATATGCGTTCAATGTCTCTCAATCCCCTATTCTTCAACATTAACGAACTCTTTACTTAGAACTTCGACCATGTCACATCCGCAGGGAGGGCAACAGGTGTGCAGATTGACTGGCCAATTTTGCAGCTCAGTTTGAGCTTAGAAGTATTTCTCTAGAACATACACTCGTAGGGTGCATCTCAATCATTTTAGAGGATATGTTGGGGATTTGTTTCTCACAACTAGTTTTGTAATTTTTCGACTTTTCTTTCCTTTTATGTTAAAAAAAATATCCAGTGAGGTAAATCAAATACTCTTTTAACAGGGTTGGATTCCAACCCTGTCCTCTTTAATTTGATTCATACATTTGTGTATATTTCATATAAATGTGTGAACAAAATTTAATAAAATATTATTAAAATTAGTTAATTAAAACAGAAAATCTAATCTCCTTTTAACACTTGTAATTAGAGTTGGATTCATTCGGGATGCTATTGAGCTTAACATGGTAAGTCAAGGTCAACTTTGGAGTGTTCACTAGGCTTAGAAAAGGCTTGCAGGTCTAACGACATGCAGCCCAAATATGACGTTCTATTTTCTTTTAATTTACAAAAGATGTATATATTAATTAAAAAAACAGAGAAATTTTCACTTTTCTATTAAAACAAGGAACTCTTTTTTAATTTGTGCTTATATAAAGATGAGTGAAAGAGTTTTTGTAAGAGAAATTTCAATTTAATCTATTACCCAATTCAATACAACTTATGTCGGACTAACAAATCAAATTTTAAATTAAATTTAAGAAAAACTTTACATTTTAGAACAATTAATTCACACTAATTAATTATATCAACTTTGACTCACTCAAACTTATATCTTTTAACTTTATCCAATTTAAATTAACTGTAGTAAAATATTAAAAACCACCTTTTTAAATATTTATAATAAGATAGCATGAATTTTCATATAAAAGTCTCGAAAAGAAGAACTTTTTAATAATTTTTTCTTTTATTATTTTTTATTTATCTTAATTTTTTATCTTAATTTTATTTTGATGTATGTTTTACTTTGTATATCTTTATGATGAAATATTCAGTATTTTTAATTGTTTATATCAAACAAATTTTATATTTCGTATATAAATATTCTTTTACATCTTAAGTATTTTTTCCCTCATATTTATGTTTTATTCTTCATTCCATGTAACTTTTTTTAGAGTTAAAATGCTAACATCTCTCGTACTATTTGGACTATAAAGTCAAACTTTTTAGCGAGACTTCCTTGAGTAGAGACATTAGATATGCTTCAAATCGATACGACAATATGTTTTATTGAGAAATCGAGACAGATCAGATCTCAACCATAATAAAATAATTATAATTTTTTTTTCGTATTTGGATTTCCTATAAACCAAGATCACATTAATTTTATAAAATAATTAACACATAAATTATAATAAAGCATGAATCTTAATTCTTACCTTATTTCAAAGCTTGATCTCTTTCTTGTCGTATTATATGAATCGTTTTTGAAATTGGTCCATCTTAACCACTGTAATCTCACAAATGTTTGACCTCTAATGGTATTTGTAGAACATGTTGAGAGAACTCTATAACTTTTATAGAGAAGGTTAAGTAAGAAATGCTAGGTCTATTGGATCTTAAGGTTATTTGTAATAATTTGATCATTTTACTAATTTAATTGAAATTAAATTTAAATTTAAATTAAACTGTAAATACCATTTATGCCCAAATAAAATCCCATATCTTTTATTGATCCTTATTTATTAAATATCTCATATTTAATCACAAAGCTTCTTAAACTTTATAATCAAGTCTAACTTGATTAAAATATCTTTATTCTCTTTAACTTATTCTTTATGTGAGATCTATTAAGTTCTCAAATATGTTGGTAATGATTATAAATTATAATTTCAATTCATAATTAGAATTAAATAAATTAAATATCCTTTTAATTTATCTTTAATTATCTAATTAAACAATTTATAATCATATATCAAGATTGACGTCTAGCAATACATCATGATCACCCAAATATTAAAGAATGTCAAAGTGATTTCGAATAACCTTTCCGTGCATTATTTTTTGTATAATTCAATCATTTCACCATACAATGTTTCGATTAGACATAGAGTATAGAAATAATATCTACTCTATTTTGAGTTCAATCATATTTGTTCTCTGCCATTAGTTATTAATACAATTAATGATATTTGTAAGCTATTTACAAAATATCATTATAACTTGGTCAACTATTTCCTGAATCAACACTAATTATTAACAATAGGATATTATCCCTAATTACTTTAGGGTAATGAATCATATCTTGATCTGTAGCGCCTCCTTACGCTAGAGTACCCACCGAAACACCCGTAGGTCATCCCGGTACATACCCTACGATAAGAGACCACTACTGACAACCACTACTAAACTCCTCATGGCATCACAAT
>JANPWU010000002.1:21316542-21326552 GCA_024707465.1 Erythroxylum daphnites
TGAGGTTTACAGTGATGCATCGCATCAGGGATTGGGGTGTGTTCTGATGCAGCATGGGAGAGTGATTGCATATGCTTCGAGACAATTGAGATCCCATGAGGTAACCTATCCAGTGCATGATTTGGAGTTAGCTGCAGTTGTTTTTGCTCTCAAGATTTGGAGACATTATCTGTATGATGAGACATTTCAGACATTTTAGATCTTTACTGATCCTATGCACTCTCAATCTCGCCCATCCTATGCCAATTTACCAATTTACCCTTCCAATTGAGGGTGGGATGTTACATGATCACTCAACTACCTCTATATAATTTATGCTACATCCAATGATTACCGACTGAACTACCTATGATTAGCATAGGTCATAAGTAGTATCAAAACATAATAATCCCTGTAAAAGATAAATTTGATAACCTCAATTCAAAGGATCACTTATACAATTATTACAATGAGAATTTTCATAGACAAACAAGTAATGTTCCAAGTGGATTTCTCATATTGGTTTAGTTCAATGAACTTGTTCTGTAACAAAAACTCATAAGTTTGTTTAAGTATCTCCATAATTTAGCTTATAAGATCGACTACATCCTTTATAAGAGAAGTGTCAATTAATTCTTAGCTCAATTTAATCCAGCGGATTTTAGACAATAAGTTAGACAAATCTTAAATTAAATTTGGAAAAAAGTTAACTATTTTATCTTAATTGATTATAAAGAGTGGAATCACTTATATTTACATGTATAACTTTAATGAATCCAAATGAATAACTTAAAATGTTAAAAGCTACCACTTTTAAATATTTACCATAAGATGGCTTACACCTCCTAGAAAATGTCAGAAGTGAAACAATTTTTTGTGTAATTTTCTCATATACCATAGCCTTTCTAGGTTTGAGCATTCAACAGTCTTTTTTTTCTTTTACTTAATCTCTTTTTGCTCCATCTAGACCTACTTTCTTCCATTTGTATCTTTATGGTTTTATATCTAGTGATGTTTTATATCTATCTAAGTTTTTTATTCTCCACTTTATGGGTCCTTTTGAGAACTTGGTTCCTTTTTCCTCCCACATACTTATTTTTTGTTGTTTATTTGATGTAACTTTTGTTGGAGTTAAAATGTCAACATCTTCTGTACTATTGGGTTATGGAATGAAAACTAGCCAAAATTCTTAGATAGATATTGGATTTATTTCAAGTGAATATCCAGTTAGTTGAATGTTTCTCTAACAACTTTTAAAGAAAATTTTTTCTTTTTTAGTTTTCTTAAGCATTCCACACTTTTCTTCTTTTATTTTAACTATTTTTACTTTATATAAGTTTTCTTGCTATTTATACCTTATGATGGTAAATTGATGTTGTTTTGATCAAATCTAATATTTCTTATAATTCATTATGATTACTTTTGGGTCCTTAGTTTTTGTCCTTAAATTTATTTTTTCTATCATTATATGTTACTTTTGCAATAGTTGAAATGTCTGTATCTCTTGTACTGTTACCATTATATAGTGGAAAGTTTTTGTTATATTGTATGCATTTGAGATGCTAGATTTTCTTCAAGTTGATATGATATTCTTCATTGGAGTGGGTGTTCTAGTATATGCAAACTTGGTGACATATAGAAAAAAAAACTTTAATTTTATCTAATTTTTAATTCTAAAAAAGACATTTTTGGAAAAAATGAACCTATGTAGATCATTTTGCATACATATTAGACCAAAGAACTTTTATGAAATTAGTGCTTTTAATTTAGAATTAAAAAAAGTATAGATTTTTTTGTAAGAGAAGCTTCAAGTTAACCTATGGCTTAGCCTAATACAATCTATGTTAGGTTAATAAGTCACTCAAATGTTAAATTAAATTTAATAAAAAAGAATTTTCATAATTTAAATCAATTATTTCATCTTTAATTAATCATAATGAATGATACTTGTTGACATTTGTACCTTTAACTTTAACTAGTTCAATATGTTAAAAAAAAACTTTAACTAGTTCAAATGGACTACCATAAATAAGCCACCAAATTTGAACACTTACTATAAGATGCCCAGACTTCTCTTTAACAACCTCTTAAAGAAGAAATTGGTTTATGAAATTTTCTCATATGCTTGAGCCTAGCTGAGAACTTTGAAATATTGAGTTATATTGTCTTTTTAAAACTCAAATATGGGTATTTGTAGGGAGATGCAATCAAGTATTAACAACTAATCCTTAAACATTTGTGCCATTAGCCTTTATATTCTCAAACTAAGCCTTCTATTTATCTTAACTTATGGAGGGTGTAGTCTAAAAAAAAATTTATGGTTATCTTCTTCTAAGAATAAATGTTTTAGAGAAATTCAATTCATTTCCAAGTAAAAGCACTCTTGAATTTCAAAAAGAAAATATTTCTATGATAGTATACTTGTATGTGTTGGTTTATTCCTTACAACTAATCATTGGGTTATAGTTTAGTGATAATTATTTAAAAGCACTCTTTATCTTATACATACTTAGATGTCTATGATAAAGTCCATAAGGTAAATATAAGTTGCAAAAAAATATAATGATACTATAATTATGAGATTTATACTGGATTTATGTATTATCCCTAAATTGTTCCTAGTCATTGTTCTATTAAGAATGAACATTAATAAAACGTAAAAAGACTAACATATGTTTTGTTTTTTCTCATGAAGAAAGCAGTCGATCTCATAGACTAAAGTATTGAGATACTTAAACAAATGTATGGATGCTTGTTAGAGAACAAGTTCACTAAACAAATTTGATATGAAAAATCCTTTTGGAACATTACTTGTATGTCTATGGAATTGTCATTATGATGATTGTATATGTGATCCTTTGACTTGAGGTCTCCATTGTTATCTTGTATAAGGATTGCTTTTGATATTGCTTATGACCTATTTTATTCATTGGTAGTTCAGTCGTTAGATATTGGATGTAGCAAGAACTATATAAAGGTAGTTGTGTGATCAATATATGATTCATCACCCTAAAGTAATTAAGGAGAATGCTTCATTGTTTTCAATTAGTATTAATTTGGAAAATCCTTGACCAAAGTAGAATAAATAAAATAAAATTTTGTAAATAGTTTACAAATGTTATTAATTGAATAAATAGATAATGGTGGAGTACTAATATGATTAGACTCAAAATAAAGTACACATTAATTTCATGCTTTATGTGCAAGTAGAAAATTGTATTATGAAAAGTTTGAATTGTACGAAAAATCATACACGAAAAGGTTAGTAAAACTACTTTGACATTACTAAATATTTAGGTAGTTATGATATGTTGCTAGATGTTAAGCTTGATCTATAAATATAAATATTTTAATTATAGAATTAAAGATAAATTAAAGGAGTCTAATTTATCTAATCCTACATATGATTTAGGCTTATAATTTGTATCCATTACTAACATATTTGAGAATATAATGAGTTATACATAAAAAACGAGTTGAAGAGAGCAAAGATATTTTGATCAAGTTGGACTTGATTGTAAATTTTGAGAAACTTTATAATTAAAAATGAGATATTTAATAAAAAGGATCAATATGAAATATTAGATCTTATTTGGACATAATTGGTATTTAATTAGAATTGTTTGTAATTCTAGTTAAAGTTTAATTGAAATTATAATTTAATTTCAATTAAATTGCTAAATTGTCCAAAACCTATTATAATAGGCCTAAGCTGTAATGGAGTTAGCACTCCTTGCTTAACCCTCTCTGCAACAGTTATAGAGTTCTCTCAATTTGTTCTGTAGATATCATTAGATACTGAACATTTGTACGGCTACGGTGGTTGAAATGAATAAGTTTTGGAAACGGTTTGAGAAACATGACAAGAATATGATCAAGTTTAAGATAAGATATGAATTAAGATCCACGCTTTATTATAATTTAATTGTTAATCATTTTATATAATTAAAATGATCTTAGTTTTTGAGAAATCAAAATACGAAAAAAGTTTATTATTATTCCACTAGGGTTAAGATCGAATCCTATCCTGATTTCCCAACATCTATGTCATGATAGGGGGAAGGCATCAATTGCTAAAGAAGAAATCTTCTATCACCATTGGTATGTCAAAGTGGGAGATTTTGTGTTTAAGTCTAACTGTATAGGACATCAAGTTTGTGATGTTATCATATTTCCCAACAATGAGAAGCAACTCAATAGTGCCGAATGGGAGATTTATTTTTAATTTTATGTTACTGTCATTTTGTTAAAGCTTTAGATCAACTCTTTCATTATTTTCAGCATTATTTAACAATTCTTTTAACTTATCAGTTTGAGTTATTTTTCATTCTCGATTTAGTGAGCTCGTGTGCATTATCTAGACATGTCTAGATGAATAGACTTTGTTAGATCAAGTGAGGCTCTAATCTATAGTTTTGATGATAATGGAACATATTATTATTGATGAATTTACTTTTAGTGATATTAGTAACATTATTATAATAAAATTAAGCAATATGTGAATGATGAAGTTTAATGGAAGATAAAGTAACCAAATGAACCAATTAAGCTAATTAAGGAATCAAATGATGGAGAAAATGAGTAAAGTAGAGTGCAAATGTAACTCAAGATAACTTTAAAAGAATTGAAGTGAAGAACTAAGAACATGGAGGAATTAAGAAAATAAAGATTTAACAAATCATTGCAATCCTTTTTATAACCTTATCTTATTTTAATGAATAACAACTTAACTATCATATGATCATTTGTATTTCACACATAATGCACCAACTCTTTCATATTTAAGAGAAAATTTGTTTTAATATAAAAAAATTAATTTTTTTTGATAAATCAGAAAATTTTTATACCAATATTAAAAAAAGTTATATACACAGCAAGAGATGTTCCAGAAACCATAACCTACACAGGTGACACAAAGGAGAAACCAAGTTACAAACACAAACCAGACAGCTTACGCCTCTCAATCAACCAGACAACACTAATCCAAGACCCTAATACCTAATCTCCCCAACACCCAAGAGCCTGCCATACACCGACCAGCAGCAAACCAGAAACCAATGCTACATCCACCAGTAAACCCCACCAGAAACCACAAGCATCTAACAATACCCTCAAGACAAAGAAACTCCATCTGGAATCTTAATCAACTCCAATAGGAGGGAATAAACCCCTCCTCCTCCTCATTGACCCAGAGAAGACCCTGGACCTGCAGTAGTAGCAAAAGAAATAATAATAATAAACCGAAGACATACAGATTTACCTTCCCTCAGTGTTTAGGAGGAGCTGCTCCATAGCTTGTAAGATCACCTGCAAGGTTACCCGCCCTATATCCGAAGCTTCATCACGAAAGGTGGGAAGGTTTCGCTCATACCACAAGTTATACACAACAGCCAACAGGACAACACAAAAGGTCTGAAAAACACTAGTGGACCCCGTGGACAACTGGTTAAACCAATGTAAAATAGCACGGAGATCAGGGAAATTTAAACTGGATAGGTGGAAGTGGTATAGGGTATTGGCTCAAACCACACGGGAGAAGGCACACTGAAAGAAAATATGTTCAGTAGTCTTAGAATCCATAACACACAGGAAACAACAATTGGGGGTGTGGAGGAACTGGAGCTTATCCCTAGTCTGCAATTTGTTTAAGAAAGCCAACCAAAGGATAAAGGAACAACGGGGACTATTCCCCTTATGCCAAACTAAGGGATAGCAAGGCACCGTTGGGCGGGGAGGTCTCAAGTAGTTTTAGGAATTTTTGTAATTGTTTTGAATCAAGTTGTTTTATCTTTGAAAAGACTTGGGAGTTAAAATTTTCAACTTGGTTTTTACAGGGATTTGACTAGCCGATGAGTTTGAATTGACTAGTTAAGTAAAGGACTATAAATTACAAAATAATTATTGTCTATTAGGCTAGGAGATAGGCTATTTGAATCCCCAGCCGAATATATATAGGCTAATTGAAGGTAAGTATCTGACTAGCCAAACGTGCCTAAAAACTAGTTGTGATAAAAATTAGTTTGCTTATCTAACAACCATTTAAGTTAGTTTTATGTATAAATAGGCCATAGTTAAGTTATGAGATAAACCTTTGTCATACTAAATAGCTACTAAGAGCTTTGAGATGTTAAAGAGTGCATATGTGCATGACATAATATATGGATTCTTCATTTATTGGTGTAAGAGCTGAAGTTTTTGAGTTATATGATTATTGCAAATAGAAAATTGCTTGAAAGTATATTTTATTAGGGTTCCTCTTAGTCTCGAACTAATTTCTATAGGTTTCCTCTTTACTTATGACAAAGTAAGATATTTGAAAGTGCTTCGCTTCACCCGTAGAAAAGAAAATGTTGAATGGATGATTTTTCTTCACCTATTTGAAGATAGTGAATTTGTAATTGGAGCTTAGGAAGTAAACATAAGCCAAAGGTTATTTAGCTGAACCACTATAAATCAGTTTTTGTTTCTTTCTTTACTCTTTTTGACAATTATTGTGCTTATTATGAATTTGTTTTATATGAATTTTCCATAATCTTTCAATAGAATTGGTAATTTATTCATTAGTGTACAAATAGAAAAATAATGAACATATGATTCATCTCCCTTTTATGTGGCATCTAAGGACCAATATACATTTTAAAATTTGTTTAGTAATTCATGTGTATGAATGATATGTGATTTTATATTTATTTTACTCAAAACATAAAAATAATACTAAAAGAAAACACTAAGGCAAGTGCGCATATCATTTTTATAGTATAATTTTAATGAGCCAGAATGCCAATCTAATGAGGATTGTAATGACCATAATTAATTTTTTCATTATCTAATTTAACAAAACAAGTGATTAAATTGGACAAGGAAAATTAGCAAAACTAAAAAATGAAAATGAGATAACCAATTAAAGTGATAAATAAGAATTAAACAACTGGTAGATAAATATGTTCTAGAAGAAAAAAAAATCCCCTTAGAACCTTTCTTATACTTGAATTTGTCTTGATTCAATGATTACCTCTAGTTTATTAGGATGATAGAGATTTTAAAGTTACAATCGTATCAGGACATAGAGTTTGTATCCTTAAGTATTTTGATTGAAAGTTTTCATAAATCAAAACCTCTTAAGAATGCATTAGTTCATTTTATGAATTCCCATTAATAGATTTGATCCCAACTTAAAAGGATTATGTGATCTTATATCGAATAACCCTCTCAGCTTCTTTTCTTTAACAATCATTACTAACACGAGACTAGCATGACCCCATGATAGTTTCATGTTGCTTTATTATTCTAGCAAAAAACTACAAGAAATAGATTGAATTAGCAAAGAACATAGGTTAAGCACAGTTCTATGTTTGACCTTTGTTGTTGAAAATGCGTCCTTATTTCCTTTATGTCACCAAACAAGGGCCTCAATTGTCCCTATGTTGCCAAGCATAGGTCTTTATTAGTGCCATATTTTGAGTAGTTTCTTTTAAACTTGCCCAAATTCGTTCCTTTTTTATTCGAGAGCAAGTATATGACCTGAAAACAAAACATGAGGCAAATTAAATAAAAAATTCAATAAAAATCATCCAATTACAACTAAAATGCTCTTAGAATCATGCTAAAAACATATTGTAATTATCACTATCAAATTTTCCCATATTTAAATAATTTTTTATTCTTAGGCAAATCAATCTTATTACTTATAACTAATATAGGTGACAATTCTAGGAAATAATTCAACAAATTAGTTGAGATTCCTGATTATTCATCCAATTACAAAGTTTATCGAATTGTCAGATATTTAGCTACTTGCATCAAGTCAAAAATCAATTTTATTCACTTTACAATCCTTCAAAATTTAACTCAATCCATAAAAATCACCTAATGTATAAAATAGCATTCATAGCTACAGCCCGAACTCGATTATTTCCTAATAATTGCTGTACTTCACAAGTAACATTAATTTGTTGACTGCTGGTAATAAACATATAAGAAGCTTCGACTTTCAAGTATTTTATAACCCTTATTTATTGAAAATTAAATAATATTTTTTTTGAAAATTAAAAGAAATTTTTATCAACTATATATAGTGAATACTATATACAACATTACAATGAGGTCTTCACTAAGGAATCAAAAGTATTACAACGACCAATATACAAAAGTTATGATAGTTTGAAAAATGAAGCTAGTATATGGTATAAGTTACAACTCAATCTCACATTTTCTGTTAGGTTTTGGACTGCTTCTAAGGATATTACAAGGCCTCGGATCTCATTAATGTGTTTGCTGCTAGCTAGTATTGACTATTTTGCTCTTGTTGATATAACCTTCGATTCCTCTCTTGTCAGATGTTGTATATTGAGAGGGTGAAAGTAGTATTGATCAGCACATGGTATCTTCCTTGCGGTAAAAAATAATAATTTCATATAACATAGGAGCATTTAGAAGCTTATTTGGAAAGTCACCTAACCTTTTGACACAAAAGTATACACCTTGTCCAAAATACTCAACGTTACTCCATTAGGCATATTAGTTCCCGTTGAACACCTAGTAGACAAATTATGAATTAATCAACTTTGGACTTGGTCATGTTCCAACATGTCTGCCATTGAAATTCTCTATAAATATATGTTAAACCAAATAAAATTTCAATCAGTATTTTAATTAATTTCATGAGTAGTTTTATCCATCAAGAGGGATTAAAGTTTTAATTTCAAAGAAAACCCTCTTGAACTTTAATTTCAAAAAATTCCAATCTTCTGACCTAACTAACATTCACCTGGAAGGCTCTAGCGACCAGACCGAACATTACAAATTACTGTGTTAGAAAATGTAGCTTTAAGAAAACATTGTAACAAAGTCAGGAGTTCAGATTCCCTGTCTAATATTATGGTGTCTTATTGTGTTCAATAAATCTCAGCCATTTATTTATGTGGGGCCCGCATGGAGCCCGCGTGGATCCCCCAAAATAAATTGCTGAGATTCTATGAGACAGAATAAGACAGAGTAAAACTGGACAGAAGATTTGATTTCCAAAGTCAGACATTGGTTTTGATACAAGTGTTTGATAGACGCAGCCTGCATTGGGCCTATATATAATAGAACCTCTGCCGATTGCCCAATTTAGCGTCGGAAACTGTTACGTTCATATCATATGCCCTTTTCTTAACACCCCTACATTAGTGGTTTAATTTTTCCGATCATCCAAATTGAAAATTGTATAACTTCCACATTGTTATAAAATATAGAAATAATATGGTGTGCCACTAATTGTAGATGGTCACATGTGTATTGGGATGGTTTGGTTTTACCTACACATATGGAGTAGATGGTCACATGTGTATTGGGATGGTTTGGTTTTACCTACACATATGGGGTAGATGGTCACATGTGTATTAGGTGTGTGAAATGTACTATAAATAGAAGGTTTGATGTAAGAGAGAAATGATATGAATGAATGAATATATAAGAATAATTCTTCTCTCCCAAATACTCTGAAATTTTAGTTTCGGTTTTATAACACTTTATCAGCACGAAGCTCTACTTTCTACAATTCGGCTTATCAACATCAAGCAATCGTAAGGTTCTTCCATCTACCTACATCGTACAAACGTTCTTCAATTTACGTACATCAAACAAACGTAAGTTTTTCCGTTTATTGATATCAATCCTACTTACGATGTTGTTAAATTAAAGTTCTTCCATTTCTCTACATTAATTCTACTTATGATATTATTAATCTTTACCTTCTTGTAATAATGAAATTAATCTTTACCTTCTTGTAATAATGAAATGTTAATACCCCCCTCTACATACTTAATTTATTTATTATACTCTAATTCATTTTACTACATATATATTATTATCAATTATGTTTTTTGTTTTAAATAATATTTTAATATATATTATAACGGCTATATATATAACGGTAACAAAAAAAAAGAATAACGGCTAGTTAACGGTAAATTTTTTTCTATAAATAGATTCTACTCCTTCATAATTTACTTCATTCCTACACACTATCTCTTACCTCAAAATTCTTA
>JANPWU010000002.1:21378769-21396015 GCA_024707465.1 Erythroxylum daphnites
ATTTGGAATGTAAGAGAGCTAAATGACTTTCTTAAAAGAAAATCTATAAAAGAGGTTATCTTAGAGAAGAAGCCCCTGATTATGGGCCTTATTAAAACCAAAATAAAGTTGCCTTAGCTACAGAAGTGTATTAGCTTTTTAGGCACTAAATGGAAGATCTACTCGAATCATACTCACCATTACAATGGTGTGAATATTTGTTCTTATAATTTAGACAATGTGTTGATTAAGACAATTATGGAATATGATCAAATTATGCATCTAAATTGCCAAATTCAAGGTACTCATGCCTATTTTTGATATGTCTGTTATTTATACAGCAAACTTTATGTTTGAAAAAAGCTAGCCTGTAGAAGGACATTAAAATCATCAGTCCAGGCATATTAAACTCACATAGTATGTACACTTTCTCACTAGAGTTTGAGGGTTGCAAAATTAAGCATAAAGGATCTTATAGATAGCTTATTAAACTCACATAGTATGTAGGCTTAATGGATTTAAGATATGTAGTCGCTTGGTCACCTAATAAAATAAGCAACAAAGGCACTTATACATAAGGAAAAAGCTAAATAGAGCAATGGTTAACTAGTAGTGGCTCCCTCCATTTATGAGTTCATATGCTCATTTTAGAGACAATGTTTATTTAAATCATTCATGGATTAAAATTAAGAGGATATGCCAATACAATCCAAGAAAAACACCCGTCAAATTTTTAATGCACTTACAAAAAGAGAGGGATTTTAAGAGATGGTTTACAAAAGTTGGGCAAAAGAAGTAGAAGGTTACAAGTCTTACCAACTTATGAGGAAACTTTAAAAATTCAAACTTGCAATTAAAGAGTTTACCAATTAAAAAAATTTGAACCTTATTGAAGCTAAGCATAATTTGAAGACTACTAAAAAAAATTGCTATAAACACCCTCATGACATTGCTTTAAGATCTTTAGAGACATAAAGATTGAAGGAATATATTAAAAATGTTCTCTCACTGTATAGCTTAATTCTCAACTACAAAAAGGAGATGCCAATACAAAATTTTTCCACTCTTCAATCCTAACTACTAGAAATAGAAAAAAAATCTCAAAAGCTTTAAGATATAAGTGGGGATGAACATACAAACCAAGATAAACTAGAAGATATTACATTGGATTACTTCAAAATAAGTTGATGGGATCCAAGTTGAGCAAGCTTCTATCAAAGTAACTTAGCTGATACCTGCTAGAAGCAACATTCTTATTAACATTTATTATGGATTTTAAGTGGATCACTTCCAGATTTTATCCAAATTTTTTATTATACTACCCTTATCATTCATCAAAATTGGTATTTTGATCCTATTCCTTTTAGATAAAGTCAAATTATTAAAGAATTTAAAATTGTTGTCTCCCTCTTTAAGCTAAGAAACCTTAGCTTTTTATCTCAACGAGTTATAATCAAAACTAAAATAGTGGGGTTGTCATACAATTCCTTTTATGCTTTATAGAGATTATCTTTAACCTCCTTGAGTTGGGTAGTTGTGTCATTTCTATAAAGCTACTTTAAGCAATCTTTTAGTAGTTTCAACTTCCTGGCCAACTAAAAGGCTTTGAACCCTTTAATATCTTTATTCCATAGCCCTTCCACCACCTCTGGAAAATCACTTCTTTCAGTTAAAAATTTAAGAATCTAAAGGGAGTTTTCACTATTGGCTTAGGTGATAGATTTAGAATCTCAACCATACTAGGATGAAATCAATTTAAGGGGATAAAGTGACTGAATGAATATGGTAAACGATCCATCCATTCCTATTTAACTAGAGCTTTGTCTAGTTTTTTTCGTAATAAACCATTCCTCGATTTTTTTTGTTATCCTAAATAAATAGGTTACCAAAAATATGAGATTCTCAAATAAAGCATTTCATTCCTTAATCTTGTCAATACCATTTGTTTTTGTTTTGGACTTTCTGCTTCAGGTGGATAAAGTACATGTTGAGGTCCCTAATTAGAATCTAAGGAAAATTAAGACTAGCTTGGATAAAAGCAAAAATCCCCCTAGACTTTCCTTCTTATGAATTTGAAGTTAGCTATATAACTAACAAAAATCTCAAATCTAGTAGGAATTCCTTTTATTTGGCATTCTAAGTTCATAAACTAGTTAGATTCCCTCAAAATATTCATCCTGAACATATCTGAATTGAAAAAAATGGCTCTCCCATTTCAATGATGGTTATGGTTAGAGTATATCACCCAGTTAGAGCTATGCTGTGTACTTACAACATTGACAAACTGAAATAAGTCAATCAAATTGTAATACATATAAGTGTATGAACCTTATTTCCAAAATAATGAAAATGAGATGAATCATTATTTAATCTATATGTAATATTGTAGTGTTCATTTATGCTATACGTAATTAGGTGTTTGAGTTTAACAAAGACCTATAATTGTAAAATTTAAAATATATATTCACTATGGTAATAAGTATAAATAAAGTTGTATATGGGGCTATCTATAAGTTCACAAGTACAAAAGATGCAACGCTTATCGTTTTATATAAATTTTACAAATATAAGAGAAATTGCATACATAGTTTTTTTTTACATAGGATCACATGTTATATACAAACCATAAAGATTAATATATCTAACTCAGTAGTTTGCCTCCATGTTCAAAAGCTTTTTATTCAACTTTACTTCTTATCCTTTTTATTGGTCCATCTTCTTCTGTTTTTCATCTTAACCTTATTGAAGCCTTATATCTTCCAAGTTGATTATTGGTTGTCTCCCTTATTGTTCCAGTTTCTTGAATTAATACCTTACCTTTCTTCTGATATATATTGATATTATACTTTCTTGGGAAGACTTATGCACCTAACCTAACATCAAATATTAAAGATGTTAGTATTTATAAACACAATATCATCCATGAACAATGTATAAAAAGGATTGTCAACATTTAAGATTGAGATTGGATTATATTACATGACTCAAAAAATGATATCTTACATGTTTTAGAATTGTTTCCAACAATTTTTACATTTCTTATAGATGACATGTCTTCTAGTTTTTCATCATAGACCATCCTTCTTAGCTTCACCAGCTTCCCATATTTTCTTTTTCTTTGGAAAGCTTTCCTACTCTTTTCTTAAAGATGAAAGGTCTGATAGTGTATCCATATTCTTCCTCGGGTATTCTTCAAAATTGTTCACATGGTGCAAATTTATGCTTTTTCAATAATACCTTGTACATGCCTTGATTGACCTGTTTTTGTGTTAGTCAATATTTTAATAAATTCCAAGTAGACGATGTAGTTGTAGCTAGTACTGGTAAGTATGAGTTGATCCCCTGAATACTAGTACTTATCCTTCCCCTATTATCTAACCTAAAGATTGATTTCATATTTTTAATAGAAAGAAAATAAAAATAAAACAATTAAAGAAATAGTAAATGATAATGAATGTAAAGATAGTGGAATTAACTCATAAAACTATCCTTATCAGAAATTAGTATGTAGGTTCAAATCCCCTTAAACCCTTAGTAGATTGATCTTTTATCATACAATTCTTTTGTTCTTGTATTAGACCATAAAGACTCCTATGGTATGCTAGTAGCTAACTTTGAGTCTACTAATAACTAATCCTAAAGTCTCTAACCGAATTACTCAGGTTAAATCTTATAGGATTGCTTTACTGATTTATGAGTCTCTCTATTAGGTTTGATCCTAATCCAGAAGATTTATGTTATCCTATCTCTAGGGTTGAAATTAACTCCTTCTAATTACACTAGGATTTGTCAATCTCTACATATGAAATTAAATTATGATATAATATTCTCGGGTTATTAGAACATAAATAAAATGTGTAATCATATTATAATATATCAAACAACCAATTGCATTAATAAAAGAATCAAATCATATCATAGTATTAACATAAGGTTCATCTAACCTAATTACTAACTGGACGTTTAGTTACACATAATTGAACACAAAATCAAGCATACATTGACAGAAAAACAAATAGAAAGCAATGGGTTCAAAATTCTAACTCTCCCTGCTTATCTTTTATCAAGTATTCTTGTGATGTAGAGGTTTGATCTTATATTCTGATGGATGATTCCTACTTCTGTAGACCAAAATCTTTCATTTTGGACATTCTCCACATCTGAAAATCACCTCCCAAAGTCTCCTCCTTCTTTCTACCCCTAAAACATCACTTTTATATTAAATTCTTGGTTTTTAGGTCGTGCAAGAAACTGTGCATAATCAGAATCTATCGAGTATCGCAAAATTGCACGGACGCGCACTCCTTCCAGATTTTTGATTTTATGTTTTACGTTGCATTTTTTACCAAATTCTTTTCCTTTATGAAGGCAATTATCAACTATAAACACATTTGAAGCACATTAACTACTAAATATACAAAAAAGTATAAAATATCAACTAAGAATACGTTAAATTTTTACAATCAATTAACCATTTATCAGATATCCCCGCACTTAAGTTTTTGCTTTTCCTCAAGTAAACCATAATCAAAATTATAAATTTACAACATCAATCCATCGTCAATTTCAACCAATCCATTCATACTATACATCATCGTATCATATTGAACAAAATTAACATGCAATTAGAATCAAGTTGTCATTAAATTAACTTCCTAAGTAATATTAATAATAATCACATCAACAATCGCATTGAAATTAGAAGCATACATCTTTATACCCTCATAAGATTTCACTCAATGCGCTCAAGTGTTTAGGGTGAAAAGTATCAAGACTCTCAATTCATGCATAGTAAAATCCTTACCATATGCTTGCAGTAAAATCATATCTCCACCACTTATGTACAAACAAGAAATAAAAATCAAAAGATCTTTATGAAGGTTGTAATGGGGCTTAGGTAAGGTATGATTGGAATATTTACTCAAGAAATATTACACACAACTTGTTTACAAAGTATACATAGGTCCTTTTTCAATGCAACTATATCGATACTACTTACTTTACTAGTTTTTTTTTCACAATATTCCAATAACTACCACAATTTAACATATATAATATCCCCACACTTAATTTTTTACTTGTCCTCAAGAAAACCATAATCAAAATTATAAATTTACAAAATCAATCCATCATTAATTTCTACATGTTAATTCATACTATACATCATTGTATCTTATTGAATCAAATTAACATGCAATCAGAATCAAGTTGCCATTAAATTGACTTCCTAGGTAATATTAATAATAATCACATCAATGGAGCCAAAAACTTTATTGACCTATTTTTACATTAATCAATATTGTAATAAACTGCAAGTGCACAATGTTGCTGTAACTAATACTGGTAAGTACAGGTCAATCCCACAAAGACTATGAATAGTGATACTTACCTTTCCCCTATTATCTAACCTAAGGATTGATTTTAGATTTTTTAATAAAAATAGAACAATTAAACACATAGGAAATGATAATGAATGTAAACACAATGGAATTCACTTAGAAAACTACTATCACTAGCAAAAATTAGTATCTAGGTTTGAATCCCCATAAACCCTTAACAGATTAATCTTTTATCATGTAATTGTTTTGTTGATGTATTAAAGCGTGGAGACTCCTATGGTATGCTAATAGGTGACCTTAAGTCTACTAACAATTAATCCTAAAGTCTCTAACCTAATTACTTAGGTTAAATCTAATAGAATTGCTTTACCAATTTGTGAGTCCATTAATTAGGTTTAACCCTAATCTGGAAGATTTATGTCATCATATCTCTAGAGTTGTAATCAACTCCTCCTAATTACGATATATCTATTCACACTAGAATTTCTCAATCTCTATGTATGAAATCAGATTATGATTTAATATTCCCGAGTTATTAGAACATAAATAAAATATGTAATTAGATCACAATATATCAAAAAACCAATTCCATTAATAAAAGAATCAAATCATATCAAAGCATTAACATAAGGTTCATCTAACCTAAATACTAACTGGACGCTTAGTTACATATAATTGAACACAAAATCAAATATAAATTGAACAAAAATAGAAAACAACGGGTTCATAATTATAAATCTCCCTAGTTATTTTCTATTCAGTATTCTTGCAATGTAGAGGTATGATCTTGTATTCCAATGGATCTTTCGATAATTTCTCTTGCTTTTCTAGACCAAAATTGTCCCTTCTGAACGTTCTCCACATCTGGAAATTGCCTCTCAAAGTCTCCTCCTTCCTTCTACCCCCTAAATGTCACTTTTATACTGAATTCTAGGTTTTTGGGGTTATGTACAATCTCTTGCATGGCTATACATCAGACTGTGTATAATTAGAATCTGTCGATTATCACGAAAGTGCATTGGCGTGCAAAAATGCACAATCATGCACTACTTTTAGATTGCTGATTTTCTATTTTACTCTGCATTTTTGCCCGAACTCTTCTCCTTTAAGTCCATAAAGGCAATTATCACCTTTAAACACACTTGAAGCACATTAAGTACTAAATATAAAACAAAAGTATAAAATATCAAGCAAGAATAAATTAAGCCCCTCCTAGCTTTGATTAGTCTGGTATGTTCCCATTAACTAAGAGGCCTATTGATGTTGTTGTTACACATTCCTCTATCCAATCTCTGAACAATGTTAGGTATCTTACTATTTTCAAAATTTTAAATAGGAAGCTCCAGCTAATGGAATCATAAGAGTTATCTAGATCCATTTTTATTGTACAATTCTTCCTTTTCCTTTTAGAACGGTATCCCTCCACTAGTCCCTGGCAAAGTAAGATGTTAGTAGCCACTGATCTCCCTCTTAAGAGAGCATTTTTCAGTACTAATGATCTCTCCTAGACCCTTTCTTATCCTATTTGCCAAAATCTTTGTCACTTTTTTATAAAGAATATTGCAACAGGTAATAAGCCTAAAGTGATCCATCCTTATAGCATTGCTTTATTTGGGAATAAGGTATACAAAGGGTTTCTTCCATTCTTTGAGGAGAGTTTTCTTATAGAAAAACTCTTACATTGCTTCTACCACTTCATCCCCCATTAAATCCCATTTTTTCTGAAAAAACCTAGTATTATAACCATCTGGCCTTTGGCCTTTTTTAGGGTTCAATGAGAATATAGTCTTCTTATTCTCATCCATTGTTACTTCCATTACCAACTTAACCTTACTTTGTTCCCTCACTTGTTTAAAACTAGCTACCATCTCCTGTGCAATATCCATGAATCTAGTTTCAGTGCCATACTATTTAGAGAAAAATTTAAATCTGAGTAGCTTTCATATTTCTAACTAGCTTTATCTTCTAAGAACTTGATGACATTCTTATTTGTCCTTACTAAGATGGATCCCACAAAGTATTTAGTACATCTCTTTCCCTCGTTCAACCATATCATTCTTAATTTTTGTCTCAATATTGTGTTAGTGTCTACCATAACTTGATTATACCTAGCAACCAATTCAGCTTCCTTTCTCCTTAGCTACATCTCCTCTGGTGTAGTTAATAAACTTGTGTGACATGCCTTTAGGTCCTCCAGTACTTTGTCTATTTCTTTATCTTTAGGCCTTTGTGTATCACTACACAGCTTCCTCAACTGACTCCTCAAGCCTTTTGAGCTTCTTATTTACTTTATAGCTCTTAGGACCTAGAATAATAGCCTCCATCTCCTGCTTGAGTATTTCCCTAAAGTCTGGGTGATCCATCAAATTGTTAGAGAACCTGAAAGGGGCACTCCTTTTCCATTCCCTAATTGTCATATCTATAAATATTGGGTTGTGATCCGAGACATCAAGTTCCTCAAAAGTAGCACTACTTAGGGGAAATTGCTCCAGCCACTTACCATCCACCATATATCTATCTAGTTTTCTCAATAAGAACCATTCACAATACTATTTATTGTTCCATGTAAACTTATTACAATACCATTTCAAATCAGATAACCATGTGTTTTTAATTAGTTCCTGTAACTCTCTGCAGTCTTATTGGTTCCAGTTTCTCCCTCGTTTAGTTTTAGTCAATTTTAGGGTGCAATTAAACTCCCCTAGAACTATCTACAGGTAATGTAGTTGTTAACTCTTACTAATTCAGTCCACGCACCTTGTCTTAAGAACTTGTGGTTAGATACATAAACCATTATTACCAAAATCTCCTTACTAATTTATTTCGGCAGAATGTCACAGTGTATTAGCTAGTCATTCTTAAACCTGCTTACCATCTCCACCTTCTGAGGATTAAAACCAATTACTACCTTTCCATTCATAAGATGATCATGGTTAGTAACCACTTTCCATCCCTTATCTAGGAACCATAAGTGCTCTCCAGCATATCCCTCTTTATTTTGGTTTCTAACAAATTAACTCGTTGACAATACGTTGTTTATTAAAGCTGTTAAGCCCTTTAATATTCCAGGTAGTTATCTTCATCATGTTTTCTTTTTCTAAGATCTTTTCCTTCTGTATTTTCTATTCAACCTAGGTCTAGTTAATCCTGTATATTATTTTGTACTTGATACTTCTCCTCTTTCCATGACTGGGGTGCCTACTAATCCTTCCTAAATTTCGTCTCCAACTATCTAGCATCAGACTTTTCTTTTTCTACCTAAATGTTCTCCATTACTTATGTAATTTCCTCAGGAGCATATTTTCCCTCATGACTGTCCCCCACTACTACAACTGTTTGCTCCTATGCTAGCTTCCCCTCTTAATTATCTTTTTTCCTTCATACTTGTTTTTCTTCTTTGGTCTTCGGTTTCCACATATAGGTAACACCTATTACATCTTCTTCAAGCTCTCCATTCTCATTCAACTTCATAATTCTAAGCTTATCTGCGAGTTTCTTTGATATATCTACATCAATGTTACCCTTGCACGCCCTATCCTCTTCATTAAAGTAATATTCTCATCTAAGCCTAATGGTTTTCCTATTTTACTAGCAATGAAGCTCATTCCTTCGTTAGACCAATACTCCAATGGCACCATGTGTATGTTTACCCATAATGGTACTGTCTCCATTTTATTGATGTCCAATGTGACCCTCAAATGCCATTGGATGAATCATCAAGTGCCATGGCCCTGCTTCGAGCACCTTTTGGGCATTATCTTTTAAATTGAACTTAAACTTGCAAAGCTCATCTTTATTCACCATATTGTTCGCCAACCCCTTATTCCTCCATCTTGCGTTTGTCCATTTTTGAATAATTGGAAAGGTTAACCTCTTCTCTATAAAAAATATCCCATCAGTGAAGTGCTCCATTTTCTTGCACTTATTGTAGTACCTCTAATGGTGCCTAAATAGGTTTTTCTACTTTTGCTTCCACATACTTTGGTTTTCCCATGTTCTCTATATCTCATACAATGGAGCTCCACTTTGTTTTCTCCATGTTCCCATTTTACGCTCATGGAATATGTTTTTTGAAGGTTCCTTTTTGGGATGGGAAATCTGTGATGAAGAGTTGGTAGGGAGGTAGGTCGGGTTTTGTTTTATTGTTCCATTTTGGGAAGGTGGTTAGTGGGTGAGGTGGTTAATATGTAAGGTGGTTTGTAAGTTAAATTGAAAGGATCAAAAGGCCATCGAAGAATGGGAGCGAAATTGGTTGTTTGGGAGAAGGAGAAGGCTCAGAAAGACATTGTAATCATGTTACATTTAATATTTTTTTATATGTTTTGGTAGAAATTATACACAAAATTCAAATTTAAAATGATTATACAAAAAAAACACAGTTGTCTAGTATGGAAATTAATTCACTTGCACAACCCCTTTGTGTAGTAAAAGAATCTATTATGTATATTTAAGATAAATTATTTCAAATATTATAAATTTTATGAGTTTGTTCAATATATATCAATCTGGATTTTTAACACTAAATAGTAACAATGTTAACTTTATTGTCTTGTCGTGTAAGACATGCTTATAATCAAATATTGATTTTTATTTAAAAAATATAGATTTTCCCTTTAAGCCTTTATACACATATCTTGCATACTCATTGTTTAAAAATTATTTGGACTCCCACAAACAATGCATTAGAGGTTACTCATTGAAAATTTTAAGCAAACAATAAATGCAATGTATGATTCTTGTAAACGTTGAGGCTAATTATTGAAAAATATGAGAATTTTACTTACATTTTTTTTAAATTAATCATAACACTCGCTACTTTCCCTTTGTATTCCTTCTACTATCTTTTTCATTACAAACTCGTAACATTGTTCAACTTTCCCAAATAACGATTGTGTCTAAGAATAGGTGGTTGCAACGTGGTGGCATGTTAAATAGATGAAAACATGAGGAGACTGATAAGAGTTACCTTCTGATGAGTCCAACATTGATGAAAATTAAGAGGTTGATCATGAGAGTGATTATTAAACTAGTTTCTAGATATTTATGGAATTTCTAGAGGATAGTTTCTAGAGGTTGATCATGACAATGTATACATATGAATGGCTGAAGGCTAAGATTGAAGGAATCTCACTCTCAAGCACACACCTTCTTATGACTTTATCAACACAGTGCCTCCTTAGATACAAATAATCCCAAATGTAGTAATTAGCCTCAATTTTCAATTTATCCCTTTGAGCCTTTGAAAAACCAATAGGTAATTTATTATTAACTAAAAATTCATGATATCTACATACAATGAAGGTGTCAAATTGGTAGAAAATAGTTGTTCATTCGGAAATGTCTTTCTTAAAGGGATATCATCTTCCTTTCTTATTAATGGATATCATCTTCCTTTCCAAATCAAACTTTTGAAAGAGGAGAATCCATCTTATCAACCTTGACTTTGCTTCTTTCTTTATGAGCAAGTACCTTAAAGATGCATAATGAAAATAAATAATAGCCTTAGCACCTAGCAGATATGACCAAAATTCTTTATCGTAAAAACCACAGAAAAAAGTTCTTTTTTAGTTGTAGAATAATTTAATTGATTTGGACTTAAAGTCTTTAAAGAATAATAGATGGCATGAGCAACTTTGTCCATTCTTTGTCCTAAAACTGCCTCCATCGCTTAATCACTTGCATGACATATGATCTTGAATGGGAGGCACCAGTCTGGAGGCTAAGTTACTAATGGAGACATTGAAAGCTTCTTGATTATGTTAAAAGCCTCCTTGCACTTTTTGTCGAACTTAAATAAGGCATCTTGTTATAGTAGCTTGCACAAAAGTGAGGTTATCTTTGAGAAGTCTTTGATAAATGTGTGATAAAAACTTGCATGGCTAAGAAAAGAATAAACTTCCCTTACATTTAAAGGGGTAAGGCAAGGAAAAAATGAGATCAATTTTAGACTTGCTACCTCTATACCCCTAGTAGATATAACATGCCCTAACACTATACCTTGATCTACCATAAAATGGAATTTTTTCCCTGTTAAGGAAAAGGATAGTTTTAATGCATCTTTCTAAGATAAGATTAAGATTCTTTAAGCATTCATCAAAGGGAGACCCGTAAACACTAAAATCATCCATGAATACCTCTACAATTTTCTCAATATACTTAAAGAAAATGCTGACCATATATTTTAGCAGGTGTCAAGTGCATTGCATAATCCAAACGGCATCCTTCGATAAGTAGATGTATTGAATTGACATGTAAAGGTGGTATTTTCTTAATCCTTTGGTGTAATCAAGATTTGAAGATAACCTGATAAGCCATCTAGAAAGCAATAATACTTATATCCAACTAATCTTTTAAGCATTTGATCAACAAAAGGGAGGGGAAATGCTCTTTACAAGTTACCACATTCAATTTTCTATAGTCAATATATAATTTCCACCCATTTTTCATTCAGGTAGGAACTAAACTCACCTTCCTTATTCGCCACTACTATGATTCCAGACTTCTTTGGAACCACCTAAATTGGACTTACCCACTTACTGTCAAAGCTTGGATAAATGACCCCAGCATTAAGAAGCTTTAACACTTCCTTCTTCACTACTTCCATCATTGCAGGGTTCAATCTATGTTGTGTTTGCCTTGTGGACTTGGAATCCTCCTCTAAAAAATATGATGCATACATATAGAAAGTCTTATTCCTTAAATATCTGCAATCTTCCATCTAATGGTCTTCTTATGCTCTCTCAATATATGAACCAGTTTGTCTTTTTGATTAGAAGTTAACGCTATCAAAATATTAACTTGAAGCATATGCTTATCTCCTAAATATGCATATTTTAGGTAAGAAGGTAGTGGTTTTAACTCCACAATAGGTACCAGCACATCAGAAGGCAAAAGCCTCTGGTAAGATTCAGGTAACTGTATGGAAGCTAGTTCATACCATATGGGAGAAGTTTCCAATGACTGTAAGGTATCTACCATCTTAATAAGCTCTTCTCTTAACTCAACATCATTATTAGCTTCTGATTCAAGGTGCTCGATCAAAACTGCTTCTAATTGATCCTTACAACTTAATTTAAACATTTCCTGCACTAAGGGGTCAATCACATCAATGTAGAAAACATAATGATCATCTTGAGGATGTTTTATTGAATAAGATATGTTAAGATGAATTACTTCCCCATCAAATTCCATCATGAGGGCGCCCTCATAAACGTCTATCTTAGTTTGGGTCATATTTAGAAATAGTCTCCTTAATTGTATGATAACATTTGTCTCTTTTAAAAGGCCTAAATTTAAATAACATTAATTGATGCTCCTAAATCTAGCATAGCTTTCTTGATCACAGCATTACCAATTTTATAGGGAATTGTAAATATACCTAGGTCCCTATATTTTAGAGGTATCTTCTTTTTAAAGACAACAGAAATGTTCTCACCTGTCATTACTCTTTATCCATCTCTTAGCTTCTTTTATTGTTTACAAAATTTTTTAACAAATTTTGTGTACCTAGGCACTTACTTGATTACATCTAGCAAAGGTATGTTTACTTATAACTGTTAGAAAAGAAATTTTATGTACCTAGGCACTTACTTGATTCCGTCTAGCAAAGGTATGTTTACTTCTACCTGTTAGAAAGTCTCAAATATCTCCTATCATTTTCCTCCTCGTTTGATTTTGCTAATCTGCTAGGAAATGATGGATGACTAGACTTAACTATATTAGGGCTTTTGAAGTATACCTTCGTGCTATACAAGGGTTTTCCTCCATTTCCTAACTCCCTCTTGATCTCTTCTTCATTGGCTATCCTTATTAGAGTCCTCTTAGGAACCTTAAAATCCTCTCTGCTTGATCGCGGCACGTCGTTCGATCCTAAAATCGATCCTTGGAAACCGGTCAAAAATAATAAATTCCAAGATTATAGTATAAGCCAAAACCTCGGGTCTTCTCACTTCTTGGAACCGACGAAAAATGGTTTTAAAGCTAGCTTAGGTCAAAAATGTAATTAAAGCTAATAAAAGGGGGTTTTATATTTGTTGATTAGAATTGAGGAAAATAACAAAGGAAAAGTATAAAAAAGTATCTTTTTGGATTTTTGGGAAATTTGAAATTAACAAAAACTTTGCACGTCGCGACGAGAGGCGATTTTTAGACATCACGACGAACGAAGCTCGCTGCGAAACCCTAAGCTAAAACCACTAAAAACAAGAACGAAAAGGGAAAAAGAATGGAAATGAGACACTTATAGAGATCGAAGACCAGAGGAGGAAGAGGACGGAGGGCTCTGGGCACAGATGGACAAAGGAGATCTGAGGCGAAAGCGAGAGAAAACGGCAGCAGAAATGGTTGCGGTGGAAGGAGAATGAGGGAGAAGGGAAGGAAGAAGAAACGGTGAGGAGGAATGCAGAAAGGCGTGAGGGTGAAAAGACTAAAAGGACACTGGACAAAAGGAAGGACCGACGTACCAAAGGGGCAAAAAGGGCAATTCGCCGTCTGGATTTACTTGATTGCACATCGCGGCGTGCGAATTTAAGCACGTCGCGACGAAGGAATTACCGCTCATCACGACGAGAGAAATGGAACACGTCGTGACGTAGCAAGTAATGCACTTCGCGGCGTAGCAACTATACTAACTATCCACGTTGCGGCGAAGGATTCCATGCCGCGGCGAAAGATTTAGGGCTCAAAAAGGAAATCTTGAATGATCAAACAAACATGCTAAGTTCACATTACCTAATTTCTTCTACCTCGCTCCATGCACCATTCATCCAAAAAGATTTAGGGCTCAAAAAGGGAAGTTAAATTATTAAAATAAGAAACTCAAATCCTACCTAACTATAGCTAATCCTACTGGTTGGGTCTCTCCCCCACACTTAGTCAACATACTCATGCAACACAATTTCATACCAATTCCAATTAAGGCGCACAAATATATTGAAAGTGCAGGAAGAGAAACAACCTGGTGGTCATGGTGGGTCTTGTAGCTCAAGATGGACGTCCGGTTGGTATCCAAGCTCCATCTCAGTTGCTTGGCTCCTTTGCAGCTCTATGTCCACTCCCATACCCGAAGGTTCACCTACAATATCATTAGAAAAAATTCCTACAAAGGAATCATAAGTTAGAAGATTCATATGTTGTTCAAATTAAGCACATGCGTCATCAACAACTACATCAAGCATATTAACTCTAAGAAGAGAATAATCCTCATGGGGGTGTTTCATTGCTTCATACATGTTGAAGCTTACCTGTTGGTCTCCAACCTCCATGGTGATCTTACCTTCCTTGATGCTTATCATCATACTAGCTGTCCGTAGGAAGGGTCTTTCGAGAATTAGTGAAGTATCCTGCACAACTTTAGTAGATATGTCAAGCACATAAAAATCAGCAGGGAATACTAAACCTTTTACCTGGACCAAGATGTCCTCAATTATGCCCACTGGATGCCTAAAGGATCTATCAGCCAATTGTAAAACTACAGATGTAGGTTTTAAGTTTTTTACCCTAAGGGCTTCGTAGACTGATTTAGGCATCACATTAATAGTTGCCCCAGGTCCAATAATGCTGTTCCGATAGTCACCTTTCCAATGATGCAAGGAATGGTGAAAGATCCGGGGTCTTGACATTTTACTGGGATTTGTGGCTTGAGTAACGTGGACACATTGGAACTCACTTAGACTCTTTCATTCAGCCTAAACTTTCTTTTGTTCGTGCACAAGTCCTTCAAGTATTTGGCATAGGTCGGGACATGCTTAACTAGATCCAATAAGGGAACATTTATCTCCACCTTTCCAAATAAATCAATGATGTCCTTCTCATGTTTGAGCTAATTCATCTTCTTGATCATAAGATAAGAATTTGGAAAAGGGAGGTCTCTCAGATTGACCTCCTTACTTGTGGCTCCATGTTCACTTACCCTTTCCTTCTCAGCTTTTTCTTCCAAACTTCTCAGAACATTTCCTTTCTCCTTAGCTGTTGTTGACTGCTTCTTTTCTTTCAACAGTTTCTCCTCTCTTACACTCTCTGATCTTATTGTTTTCTCCTTAAATTGAGGCGCTTCTTCAACCTTAGTTTCCTCAGTGCATTCTTCGTCATCTGGAATGTTGAATTTCACCTGCTTCTCGCTTCTCAAAGCAATCGCATTCAGGCTCTTCGGATTCATCACGATATTTGAAGGGATTGATCCACTGCTCCTAGCTTGATTTTCACTCAAGTTGTTAGACAACTGAGTGACATATGTGTTTATATTCTCTGCCTTGGTTTCCCATTGCTCCATTCTCATTTCCAAGGCATTAAATTGAGCAGCATTCTTAGAGGAATCTTGCTGAATTACGTTCAATATTGCATTCAATTGGTTGGAAGTATAATTTCTCTCTTCCTTCATCAATTTCATCATATTGTGTAACAGCTGGTTTGTATCCTCCTTCGGTGGCACCGTCAAAGCTTGTTGATTTGGAAACTGGATGTTAGATGATCCAGCTCCACTTCCTTGTTGGAATCTGTTCGGCGCTCTCCCTTCATCATTCCTCCAACTGAACCTCGGATGTGACTTCCATCCCTCATTGTACGTGTTGGAGTACAGATCCCATTTTGGATTTTGCCTTCCCTGATACTGTTGGGCTCCGATTCGCATTAAGCATGTATTATTTATTTATTTTGAGGTTTAGATTAATAAGTCCTTTTTGTTAGAATAATTTGGGATTTTAGTGCTTAAGTAAGAATTATTAATTGAAGGAATTTAGTTAAATAGAATTTTTAATTGTGGTGCTAAACTTGAAAAGAATAAAACTGGTGTTGGGTAAATTAGGAAGTTAAATATGTTTTAAGGCTTAAGGTGATCAAGTAGGCTTTTAGCCTTTGACCTATCTTTTAAATGAAAAAGAAAGAACTTGCATGATGGTTGCTAGGAAGCCCAAGCCCACGAATTTTTAAGTTGGAAGGAGGGAAAGATTGAAATTTGGTAAAGGTTATAAGGAGGGAAAGATGGAAATTGGGCTTAAGTATTAAAGTAGTTGGTTACATAAAAAGACAAGACTTAAGTCTTGTAGGAGAAGTTCACGAAAATGAAGGGGAAGGAAGGTAGTTTAGGTTATTAGTTAAGGTAGAAAGGTTGTTTACTAAGGCTTGTAAAGGAAGGTGGAAGACATAAATAAGTAAGGTTAATAAAAGGGGGATGAGGTGTCGTTTTTACCTTGGAATAAGAAGGCTCACGACATTTCTAGAGAAAAGAAAGGAAGCTTGTCGTTTTTACACAAAAGAGAGAAGAGTGTCGAAAATTTCCAATGGAGAAAATAGAAGAGTGAGTTTCGGCCAAGCTAGGAGAAGAAGAAAAGAGTGGGGTTTTGTTGCTTTCTTGCTTGGGAAGAGTGGTTCTAAGGGTTTCTTTAAGAAGAAAAGGAAGAGAAAGAGTTTACTCCATCATTATAAGCAAGAAGAAATTCGTGGGTCATTCCTAAGGTAAGGAAAATCCGAAATTCATGGCTTGATTGTTAGAGTTTTGTTTTTCATGCTTAACTAGGATGGTTGGAAGAGTTTCTAGAGACAGAATAACAAAAGAAAGAAGAGAATGTCATGGGTTTCATATAAGGGAAGAGGAATTCGAAATTTCATGGTTCTATTGTTTGGGTTTCTCTTTTCTTGCTTAATAATGGTGGTTTTAAGAGTGTTGGTGTAGGAAAGAAAGGAAAAAAGAAGAGAATGGAGGCTTGGAAAAAAATCAGAATTCGTGAATGGCCATATGGTTTAGGCGTTTCGAAAATAATGGATTAAATTGAGAGAGGTTATGGTTGGTATAGCTTAGGAAAGGTATAGGTAAGGTTCGGTAGGTTTAAATTCAAGTTTCAACATTCTTTAAAATTTCCAGCATAGTTATCTTTTATTAATTAGACTTGTTATGCTTTGATTAAGGTCATTTAAGGCGTTTGGAGATTGAGG
>JANPWU010000002.1:21410143-21420460 GCA_024707465.1 Erythroxylum daphnites
TGATGGTTCCTCACTGAGTTCGCAAAACTCACCCAAAATTTGCAAATATTTTTCAGGGCTCAGAAGAATACCCCGTTTGGTTCACGGGAGTATGTCTGCAGCATTCAAATGAAGACTAGAGGTCGGGATCAGTCCACGTCTGCATTAGTGTCATCCTATTGTTATTCATAAAATTGTTTTCCGCAAGCTCTGTAAATTAATGTTTTGTATTTATAGCGAGCCCGATTTGGTTATAGATTGGTATACATTAAATGGCTATTTTAATTTATTGTTGAATGTTTGTAATGACTGGGATGGTATACAAACTAACGTGGGCTCGATTGTCTACTATTTTTCGCGCGTATGAATGTTTACACACAAAAAAAATTGATACTGAGTTTACTGAGTGATGTAGCACGCTACCCTCGTGGGGCACGGATTCGGATATCACCATCGATGTCGGGTTCGGGTCACGCTGGAGTGGGGTGTTACACTCTAGGTACAACAAAGCTGCAGTTGAGGAACTTCTCCGAAGTAAAGAAGAGATTTCGTGTGAACTTAAGACTAATTTGCAGGTGGCCCAAAAACGTATGAAGATGCAAGCTGATAAAGGAAGGAGGGAAGTTCAATTTGATGTGGGAGATTTTGTCTATCTTAAGTTACAACGATATCGGCAAAATTCGGTTATGTTTCGTGGTTCTCTTAAGTTATCAGCAAGGTTTTATGGGCGCTATGAAGTTTTGGAGAAAATTGGTCCAATGGCGTATCGCTTACGTCTACCCGATGGATCTCAAATACACAATGTATTCCATGTGAGCCTTCTCCGCAAACATTTAGGAGACCGACCAAATCCTATTGCTATTTTTCCTCCAGTATCTAAGGACTCCAAACCGCTTCCTACACCTGCAAAAATATTGGGCCAACGTCAAGTTCAGAAAGGTCGATATAGGCCATACACCAAAGTTTTGGTTCATTAGGATGCCACTAATCCTTCGGATGAAGTTTGTCCTTGAGGACAAGGACAATTTAGGGAATATGGAATGATAGGAGCCAAGTTCAGCATGTGACACAAACATTACTTCCAGTTCCTTCAAGGAATGAGGTGCTTACAATAGACATCGTAGGCATGCTGAGATCTTTTGCTTATTTTTAGGAACATTATTTTTTTCAGTTGTTAAGTGGGAAAACCCACTACTCCTATAGGTGAGTTCACATTTCATTGGCTTGTAATCTTCTCTGGTTCCTATTGCCTATAAATCAGACGAAGTTAATGGAATAAAGGGAGGATTATTTGTGTTTTTCCTTGTCTGATATTCTTCCTTCTTTCCTTAAAAATTCTCTTTATCATTTATTTAGAGTATATACAAATAATCTTTATTCGTGGCAATTATTTTATTATCAAATAAACACTTGGCTTTTGAAGTAATGTTCATTAAAATTTGGAGTCTACTACCCGTATTGTTTGGTAAAAAAAAGTATATTTTTAATTTAAATTTTTTAATTAAAATATATATCACATTTTATTTTGGAGTATATAAAAATAATGTTAACATTTTAAAACTATCTAATTTTATCTTTGGACGGGGTTAACCTTTAACAAAATTAAGTCTTTGTTGAGTAAGTATCATATTAACATTGATATGACGTCCTTCAATCTTTTATTATTTAGATAAAACTTACATGGTCATATAAAATTTATGTAATATTGTAGGTTTCGATCATTTAAATTAAAGTTAAATTATAATTAACTTTAGTTAATCGTAATTAATTATAACTCTTCTTCTTCTTCTTCTTCTTCTTTAAAGTTAGATGTTAATTTAGGAAATTCTTCAACTTTGTTAAGGAGATATGAAGACTTTATTCATTTCTTGTAATAATAGTTGGGATATCTCAATTTATATTGATGTAGTAAGTGGTGGATTTGTTGCATCACTTTTATAGCTAGATCTTGAATACAACTTTAGGCCTCCATTTATAAAAGCATAAAAGTTAGTGATCATAAGTACAACCTTGTTTACACTAGAGTTGGATGGGTCCCACAGAGGAGCAAAGATGACTTGCTTGAAGACCTCATCTTCCACATTAACTATCTTAAAGTTGATTAATACACATTCACTCTTAACTTCTTTAAAATTACGTAATTGCTTTTCTATATTTTATAAAAACATTATAACATGGGCTAAGGGTTCATTTATCATATTTTTTAATTCAAGACAATTGACTATATTTTACCCCATATTTAATGTATTCTTGCTTGATATTTTATGCTTTTGTTGCATATTTGGTACTTAATGTGCTTTAAGTGTGTTTACAAGTGATAATTGCTTTTATGGACTTAAAGGAGAAAAATTCGAGCAAAAATGCGGCATAAAATAGAAAATCAACAATCATGATACTCAACGGATTTTGATTATACACGGTCCAATGCACGGCCATGCACAAGATCATGCATAACCCAAAAATCTAGGTTTTCATATAAATTCGATGTTTCAGAGGCAAATCAAAAAGGGGAGACTTTGGGAAGCAATTTTCAAACGTGGAGAACGTCCAGAAAGGACCATTTTGGTCCAAAGAAGCAAAAACATGAAGAAATCATTGACAAATCTATCAGAATACAAGATCAAGCCTCTACATCGCAAGAACATTTGATATAAGACAATCAGGGAGATTTAGAATTATAAACCCATTGTTTCGCTTCGTATTTCTGTTTATATATGTTTGATTTCATATTCGATCTTGTGTAACTAAATGTCAAGTTAGTATTTAGGTTAGACGAACCTTATGTTAATACTTTGATATGATTTGATTCCTTTATTAATACAATTGGTTTAATTGATTATTGTGATCTGATTATGTGTTTTATTGATAATTTAATTTCAAACGTAGAGATTGAGAAATTCTAGTATGAATAGATCTACCATAATTAGAAGGAGTTGATTGCAACCCTAGAGATAGGATAACATAAATCCTCCAGATTAGGTTCAAACTTAATAAAGGGACTCATAAATCAGTAGCATACTCCTATAAGATTTAAGGTGAGTAATTTGGCTAGAGACCTTAGGATTAGTTGTTAGTAGACTTGAGGTCAACTACTAGCATACCATAAAAGTCTCCACGGTCTAATTAATAACAAATAATTGCATGATAAAAGATCAATATGTGAAGGTTTTAGGGGGATTTGAGTCGAGATACTAACCCAGATCCAGAAAAGGAAGATAAGTATGTGTGGTTACCTGACAACTTAGGAAATTTCTCTTATAAATCCTATGTAAAGACAATTAGTATTAAAAGGGAGCCCTCAAGATGAAGCATAATAGTATGAAACCAAAATCTATTAACAAGAATGTCCTTCTATCTATCGTTAGCAACTAAAGGCTAGTTGGGAACAATAAACCATATTAAATGCATCAATTTGGTTAATGTATGTTCCTTATACCAAAGTAGTTATGAGACAAATGAACATTTATGGCATAATGGAGATCATGGACAATTTCAAAGAATGCTTAGACTAGATCATATCGTCTAAGTTACCTATAGCTGATAAAATAGTTATAAAAATTGTGTTCAAATCATGCATGTATAAACTCTAGGAGTAAAAGAATGTAAAAACATTCAGAAATATTACAAAATCAGTTAGGAAAGGCAAAGATGAAGTTATTCAGTAGGTGAGGGAGTATCTACTATAAACTCAAATGTAAGGAAATATTGCAGACAATTAGTAATCTCATGGCAAGTTAATACCAATTCAAGTAGGTGAGTATAAATAGGATATACAAGGACTCAAAATAGGATATACAAGGACGCAAAATAGGATACAACGGGCATGCATGTATATCAATACAACCAAAAGTAACTAAAACATTAAATTAGCATAATATGAGATGGTGTAAAGAGCTCGCCTTGTAAAGACATCACCTAAGAAAAGATCCTAGTTTTTAAAAGGTGTTTATAGTAGTCCAAGTACTTGTTCAGCCTCACCTAAGTGGATCTACCCCTAGAACAAATATGTAAACTATAATAAAATGAGTAAAGAAAAGGAAAGTCTAGACAATGGAGCTTCAAGGTGACATAAAATATTGGTGGATTAGCTAGACAGATGTGTGGTTCAAAGCACAATCAAAGTTATAGGAAAGAATTAGAACTAACAATGGGTTGGGCCAAAATTCAAGTGTTAAGAAAATCATAATGGTGGTAATTACATTGTTGGGTTCACAAACTCTTATATATTGTACCACTTTAAGTTTTTATTTTAATGAAAGTTTAACTTTTCAAAAAGAAGGATATAAAGAATTGAGATAGTTGCAAAGGAAATCGGTGTGCTTCTAGTGACATTATCACTAAAGGACAATAACAGACATGATAAGTTTGAGATAATGTCTAATTTTGAGGTAGATAACCTTCTCTTCGTTAAAAGTATCGTTCATTAAAGAGTTTGGTTCTTTATTCCTATTTATCACCATAAAAATCATGTAACCAGTTGTTAAACAGAAGAAAAAGAGATAAATTGAGTTCTAGCAATTTGGTTTTAGATGATACGTTGAGTGCAACTAAAATAGTCTGAAACAAGGGAGAAAAAGAAAAAGAAGGAAAAATTACAAAGAAAAAGTAAAGAATTGTGGAGAAATAATTTAGGTAAGTGGGACTCATTATGTCACATGGATTTCACATAAATTATAGATCCTGTATAAACAATAAAGAGGGTGTCAAGTCAGTACTAGCATAACATTTAACTAATAGAAATTTAACCTCATTAAAGGTTTTGTTAATTTAGGGTTAAAATTAGATAGTTTTGAAACGTTAGAGTTATTTATATATAGGCCAAAAGAGCATTTTAGCCCTCATTGTTTACACTAAAGCCTGATTATGTTTTAGTGCATTCAAAATGAACCTTAACGTTTGTAAAATGTTCAAAATGAACCCTAAATTTTAGAAAACGTTTAAAATAAACCCTAACTGGATGAAACCACTAACAGAGTTAGGCTTCCATCAGTTAAATGCTAACATGGCATTTTTTTGCTTGACATGCATTTTTTATATTTTATCACAGTGGAATCCACACATAGGTGACTTGGAATTTTTAAGAAATAGAAGTGGTTCCATTTGAGGCAAAACGTTGCATTGAGTTTAATCTGGGTTTAAATGCCT
The DNA here is from genome assembly GCA_024707465.1 of Erythroxylum daphnites. Lineage (NCBI taxonomy): Eukaryota > Viridiplantae > Streptophyta > Magnoliopsida > Malpighiales > Erythroxylaceae > Erythroxylum > Erythroxylum daphnites. The sequence goes on from JANPWU010000002.1 coordinate 21,415,268, forward strand.
AACATTTTCCCCCAATGCTTCCTTCACTCAATCTCTTCAACTGACAGAAACAAATGCCACTGAACGAAGCAATGGCAACAAAACAGAGTAAGGAAGCTTCCTTACTAGGCAGTGACGACAGAGAGACCCATGGCACCACCAAAGGAAAGAGCAACCACGAATTATCCCTTCCCTTCCTAAGAGATGGTAGCAACGGTATGGGCTAGTTGAACCAACAACATGTCATCGAGGAAAGCAGCGATAGCAGTGATGACGTTAGTCACTGCCACTCATCGCCGCTCAGTCACCGGTGCTTAGCTGCTAACACTCATGCCGATGATGCATTTTGGATTTATGTTATGTTTTGTGTTATTGAATATTATGCCAGTTCGAAGGTAACATCGATGTCGACAACCCAGTTAAGCATTTTGTTGTTCTTTCTCTCTTTAGCAATTATTTAGGTTATCCTATGCATATGGATTTGGGTTTCGTGTATGAATGATCATATTCTCCTTATCATTCAATTGTTTGTGTATGAAACCATAACTAGAATTTCAATATAATCCATAATTGTTATATTTGAGATTCATTTGTGCCAACTAATGATTCATAATCATTATAGATAACGTAACCTAGGTTAAATAACCCAAGTGTATGTGGTTGTTGCTTAGATTGGTCTATTTTCTTAATTCATAATGCGACTGTCTAATTAAATCTAGAGATCGTATCCTAGGTTGTTTGATGGCTAGGTTTAATTAACAAGTGTCTCTTAATTAAACATGACCTAAGGGAAAACTATGATTAACAGAGCTTTTTGTTAATCCACAACCAACAGTTGCTAGGAGAGGTTTGAGAAGAATAAATTAATGAAGTACGTTCAATTAGGTGTAGGCCAAGATTAAACCATAGAACCAAACTCCCATTGAATTCATCACTTTCATCATTTTTTAATGTTTTCTTTAATTTGTTTTTATTAGTTTAGTTTTGTCTTATTTTCTTATTTCAAAACCAAACCAACCCCCTCCAAACCTAAAAATCGATTGATTTCATTTCAAAAGCTTTACACATACTCTCTATGAGATCAACCTAGACTCACCACTGCTATAGTTATAGATCTAGTTTATTTTGCGTAGTGTTACGATGAGCTAACTTCATATAGGAACTTATTTTACTATCTTCTTATCCTCTTATGAATTGAGTCAAGAAGTGGTTAAGCAATCCAAATTAAGTTAGCCTCATTATAGTAATAGGAATACCTAAGTATTTAAATAGGGTTTGCTATACTTGACATTTTGATAACCATGAGAATACATTTTCTAAATATGCAGCATCCCTAGAGACATAAAGATGACTCTTCATATAATTAATTCTCAGTCTTGATAGTTTGGAGAACTCTTATAAGGAATTCATTAGTAGCTTCATTTAACCACTATGAGCCCAACTAAATAAAAGCAAATCATTAACGAAAAATAGAGTAAACAACTTACTTTCCTTGTACTTCTTAAGGAATTTTAAACATCTCTTATGCTTAATCCTATAATAGATCATGTTGATTAGAACCTACATACAAAGGGTAAATAGGTCAGAGAAAATAGGATCCCCTTACCTAGTAGCTTTAGCTCCATTACATGTTCAAATAGGTTCACCATTCACAAGGATCTCAAAAGTTGTGGTTATTAAGCATTGCTTGATCCATTCCATAAATAAACCTGGAAATCTTTATACCTTTAAACTATTAAGTATAAACCCCATTCCAAAGAGTCAAAAGCCTTACAAAATTCAATCTTTAATTCAAAACTATATATAGGTTTTTTAATGTGATAGTTCTTAAGAAGATTATGAATAATGAGTAAGTTATCTCCGATGCTTTTACCTTTGATGAATGCACTTTGACTAAGATGAATTAGACCTTTCAAATCTTTCTCTAATCTGCAAGCAACCATCGTTGAAATGGCTTTATTTATAATATTAATACAAGATATTAGCCTAAAATCATGAAGAGAAAAAGGGTTAGCAGTTGATGTATTAATATACTTAAGCATTCTCCTATTAAAGAAGATTTCCCTGATAGCCTCAGTCACCATGTCTCCACTTGTACTCTATGTCTTCTGAAAGAAAAGCACATTAAAACCTTCTAGTTCTAGTGCCTTCCTAGGGTTTTGACTAAAGATAGTTGTTTCCATATTAACTTTGCTAAAAGGATTAATAAGCTGCTCTACCAGGTCCTGACTTAGTGATTTCCTAATATAACCTCTCGAATCTTAAGTGGATGAATTAGAAGAAGTTTCACCTAGTAACTTCTTTAAATGGTTGAAAGCAGGATTTTTTAGGTTGTCTCACCCATAGATAGGGATGCTAAAATCATCATGGAAAAGGGTAATTTTGTTATAATTCTTCCTTGCATTGATAGAATAGTGAAAGAATTTTATGTTCCTATCCCCTTCCATGTTTCATGTCACTTTAGCTCTTTGCATCAACAAGCTATTAAAAACATTGAGAGATTGTTTATACTAATGAAGCATCTCTTTTTTTTAGTATTCTTCAATTCTAAGTAATCAAAAGCCATGTATAGTTCATTCTGCACTTCAATAATGGCCTCCCTAGTTCTTTTGGTTGCCTCTTTAGCATTTGGTAAATAAACTTGATTCAACAACTTCAATTCCCCTTTGATGACTTTAAACTTCTTCATTCAAATGTAAGCTTTGTAGTCATATTCATGTTTCTTCATTCCCTTTCTTAATGCATTAAAAAAAACTAGGGTTATAAATCAAATGACTATTAAACCTAAAGGGGCATTAAATAGGCTTTGAGAGACTAAATTTAAGACTTTCATTAAAGAATGATCCGAACAAAAAGAATTTATAAAATAAGTTAACTATAAGGGAGCTTTATCATCCAATCATTATTACCTAGTACTATGTCAAGCTTCTTTTAAATTTATCAATTCCCCTCTTACTTATTGTCCCAAATGAAGTATTGTCCTACATTTTTAAGGTCTGTAACTCCTAAATTTTCCACACAACCTCTTAAATTTTCCTTCAAATGCTTGGAACAACCTCTACTATTTTTCATTTCATTAGAGTACAAAATGTTGTTAAAATCTTCAATAAGGGTCGAAGGAACCTAATTGCTTACGTTGAATCTTTGAAGATCATTCTATTAAAATTTTCTTAGAAAGAAAATTTTACATCATAATAATTGAAAGATTAAACATCTCAGTGGAGTTACAACTATAAAAAGCATGGAGATGAATAACTTGATTAGTGTATTAGATATGTTGAACTGAAATTTTATTCTTATCAAAGGCCATAATGATCTTACCATTATAATGAAATTGATGACTGGATAAAAAGCTCCAATTATATACTAAAAACCAAAGTATTTTCTTTAAATTCCTCTCTTTTATTTTAGTTTCCAAAAGACACATCAGGTAAAGCTTTTTATTATTGATATTATTCTTAATAACTTTCTTCTTTTTAGGTTTATTCATACCCTTAATAGTTCATGTTATAAGAATCCTCCATATATGGAAGGGGTCCCCACAACTAACTTTTTTCACTACTTCTAGGTTTCTTTTTAGTTAGTGTGTATTCTTTATTATCCTTCTCACTTATAATTGAGATTTTAGGTGCTTTAATACTTCAAGGATTCAATTATGTAACTTGTATCGGAGGGTATTTTGGGAAATTACATCTGCATCATCTCCTTGATTACTTTCAATCACCAAATTATTATTCCCAAGTTTATTCTCCATATAACTTTTCTCAGTCACCAGTTCACTAGCCACTAATACTGGTAATTCTTTTTTTTTTCAACTTCAGTCCTAATGGCATTACAATTGTTATATCTATACTAGTGTCCTGTCCTTATGCATTAGCTCCATCCCCTTAACTGGTATTGAAAATTCTTCATGTTGTTCTCCATTCTTTTTGCTCCATCTTTTGTGCCTCTAATAGGAAATATAAATCTTAGCCAACTAAAACCCTCATCGTCATTGAGTCTCATAGTCTTTAACTTATTAGGAAGCTCGTTATTCTTATCCACTTTAATACAAACTCCTCTATAGCAGATCCTTTCCATCTTAGTTGTTTGAAAATCCAAATATGTTGGTATCCCCAAGGCACTTACTAGGTAACTAAGCCCTGTATTTGTCCAATATTCCAAGGGAATGATATGAAAATTAACTCATAATATAATGGCTAGCTTACTAAATTTTTCAAAAACTTATCTTAGTCCCCAACTCTATAATAAGAATAGAGGCTTGCCAACTATGTGCCAAGTAACTAACTCCAAGACTTTGAGATACCTTGCTTCACTATTAAATGTGAAAATGAAAATTTCTACCTCATTAATTATGATCCTTTCCAAACCATACTTACCCCAATCTTTTTCAACCCAAACTTCTATTTGTAGGAAGGATGACCTTTTATCGAGGAAATATCCAACTCGTGTGGAAGACCATTTCTTTACACCAATTTGTAGCATTTTCAATAATCAAATCATCATGTGGTTGCTGATTAATTTATTCAAGATTGCCACTCTAAGAACGATCTCCTTCCACAACACTTTATGTTTTCTTGGAACAAAAGAAAAGATTTTTTGTCCGTAATTTAAGAGCATTAGAAGGCTTAGAGGGAAGGAAAGCTGATAGGATTAGTAGGAGAGGAAATGGGAGGGAAATTACTAGTTTTAGAGCCATTATGATGTTTAACATAAGTAGGATGAATAGGTAATATAGATGAAACAAATGAGATTAGAGATGGAAAAAAGAGCTTAGCCTTACTTGGCCCGATTTTGGCTTGAGTTAACCAAGACATGGGCCAGTCGGGCTATCTCGTGGCTCGACCGTTTTGTCAAAAACGTCATTTTTGACCAATTTTTTTAAAAATATATGGTAGTCTAGGTTGGGCCAGCCTGTCCGTGGCCCGTCCATTGACATTTCTAAAGGAGACAAGGGGTAACACTAAAGCAATAATGAATTTGATGATAGGGGGTATTAAGTGCTAGAAATGTGGCCCAACCTATTGACATATCTAAGTGAGACAGAGGTAACACTAAAGCAAGAATGAATTTGATGATAGGGGTATTGTGTTAGCCCCGAATTTTTTTTTATGATAAATTAAGCATGATTAGCTTAAGTAAGATAGCTTGTGACATAAATGGAAGTAATTAATAAATTAAGTATCATATTTAATGAGATAGCTAGAGATTAAT
>JANPWU010000002.1:21587872-21599015 GCA_024707465.1 Erythroxylum daphnites
CCATCAGGTAACTCCTTGGCTTATCAATTTATGAATCTAATTTGCGATAGTCGCAATAAGTACTTGGTGACTAGATAGTGGAGTATCTGATCAAGGTGCTACCATAATGCAAGGGTTCATATCCAGGATAAGCCAAATAAAGGAAGGAGTAACTAATGGTTAATGGCAATGAAGAGGTAGAAGGAATATCTATAGGAAATACATGTACTAAACCTTGTTGTAAGGTTCATTTCAATTTGTTGATGATTATTCTCATTATAGTTATGTGTTCTTGCTTAAATACTGAAGGTTAAGAAATAATTAGAAAAATTCATCATGATAGTTAGATTTGACCGTGGAGGAGAATATCATAGAAAACATGGTGTTTTAAGACTTTAAAAAATCCATTTTCTAGATATTTGGATTCAGTTAAAATAGTGACTTAATTCACTATACCGAGTAGTTTTAAGCAAAATGGTGTGTTACCGAAAGGTATAAACCCTAAAGGACTTAAAGAAGTCGATTCAGAATAGGGCTATTCTACCTGATTATCTAGAAGTTTGGAAACTCAGCCTTGCATACATTCGTGTATGAGGCTGCCCTACTGAGGTAGTATAATCCTTATAAAGAAAAATTGCATGCTTGTTGTACTCATTGCTATTTAGTAAGATATCTTAACCACTTTAAAACTACAGATTTTACTGTAAAAAGGGAGGGACTAGAATAGTGGAATCATAAATAGCTAAGTTTCTGGAATACGATGTCTATAATGATGGCGGGCCTTTTGACCCTTCGAATGATAACAGGGTGGATACTACAGTTATTATGTACCTGCCACTCATACAATTAGATTCGGTGAATCTAGGTCTTTGTACCGTGACTGTACAGGAACAGGAACCCATACCTGTACACATAATGGTTCCTAGGAGTACAAGGTCTAATGTAGTTAAGTAAATCTACCAGAGTGGGATAACCAGCTATCCCATCTAATTTCATAGTCTATCAGGTGAACATGACTATTCTATTAGACATGTTACGGATCCATTTACTTTTATAGAAGTTATTTCTAGACATAATGAAAATCTGTGGTGGGATGTAATGACTGATGAGATGCAAGTCATGAAGTATAGTAAGGTATGGGGCTAGTTGATTTGTATCAGAACTACAAACCCGTCAGTTGTAAATGAAGTTTTTAGACCTAAAGGATTTCGAGAAAAAGTTCAGCAATTTATGGACTTGCTTAATTGCCTGCTGGTTCACTCAAGGAGAAAGGTTGACTTTAATGTTACTTTTTCTCCTGTGTCCTCGTAGGATACATTTTGAGTGATTAAGGCAATTGTAGCTCGTGATAATATAGAGTTATATCAGATGGTTGTCAAAACCTCTTTCCTGAATAAAGACCTTTATGAAGTGGTTTATATGGCACAACCTGAAGGATTTCAGGATCCAAATGGAACTAACATGGTTTACGCATTATACAAATCAATATATGGTTTATATCAAACCTCCCAAAAGTGATACCTTATTTTTGATAAGGTTTGATTTCTTTTGGATTAATGGAAAATAAAGTTAAAAAAGATGCTTGTACTATGAGGTTCGGGGGAGCAAAGTTATCTTCCTATTACTTCATATGGATGATATATTGCTCACGTCAAATTACTTGACCATGTTATATGAGGTTAAGCAACTTTTGGTCAAGAACTTTGACATGAAAGACCTTGGTGTAGCATCTTCTGTCTTAGGTATTTAGATTCCACGGGACAGATCTCAACACTCATCAGACCTCTCATAGAATACATAGATTGAGTATGTGTTACAATGGTTTAATGCGGTTAATAGTAAGCCTGTCATAGCACCTATCTCTCATAGTGAGAGATAATCTTTGGCACATTATCCAAAGAATAAAGTAAAGAGAGAGGTTATGAGTAATGTTTCATATACTCGTACGACTGATAGCCTGATGTATGCTTAGCTACATACTAGGCAGGACATTGCATTGACTGTTTGGTCAATATCTAGTTAATCCAGGTGTAGACTATTAGAATGCAGTTTAGCGAGTGTTGAGATACTTAAAGGAACTAAGAATTATATGTTGACATATAGCACAATCAACAGACTAAACCTCGTAGGGAATTTAGATTCAGATTTTAGCCATGTGTCTAGATAATCGAAAGTCCACATAAGGTTACAGTTTTAAGTTTGCAGATGGTACAATGTCGTAGAAGTATGTCAAATAGACATGGGTAACTTCCTCGACTATACATGTAGAGTGCAAGCTATGGGGCTGCTTCACAGACGGTTTAGCTCAGAAACTTGATTTCTGAGTTATCTGTGGTTGATTCAGTGGCTAGACCCATTTGGTTGTACTGTGGTAATCTTCTCGTTATGTTGTTTAATAACAACAAAGATTATCACAAGGTTTTAGCATTTAAAAGCCAATTTTTTGGTAATAAAGGTGTTGATACAAAAAGGTGACATTAAGGTTTGGAGCATTTAAAGACTGAGGAAAAGTTAGTTGATCCTTTAACTAAAGGACTTCACCCACTTGTGTTTGAAATACAAGTATACAGTATGGGTGTTTTGAAGTCCTTAGACACTGTTAGTTAGGGGATCGTTATGTTTGCTCCATGTAAATTTATACATTTTGATGTATTATGATAGTATGATGGTTTATCAATAGAAATGATCATCGTTTATCCTCAATAATCGTGTTATCGTCTATTGTTATAATACATATAAAAGTCTAAAGATTTGTGTCGATCTTAAGCATTTAAAGGTCATTAGGTATATATACAGATTGACCTTGTGCCTATGTCATTTAGACGCATACAGTTTTAAACGACTATCTATGAAGTTTGACATGATATAGGGGGATATAAGTTTTTAATCCCATAAAGGTTCTATAATGAAGTTTAGAATCCAGCTAGAGAACATAAAGGTTTTCTCTAATGCAGTTTAGCATTTGGTGAAAGGAAACAAGTTTTCTCTATTGTTGTTTAGCATTTGGTGAGAGAAAACATGATTTCTCTAATGTAGTTTAGCATATACGATTTAGCATAAAGTTGGAGAAATCGAGACCTACAAACGAAGATGATATAATTTAGATCATAAAGGTATCATCCTAGTTTGTCACACTTCATTTTCCCATTCATATTAGTAAGGTATTAGGTATACGTGATTGTATTAGAACAATGTCGCACATAACATATGCATTTGATACTTTTCGGTATCGAAAGCCTTGCAGGACGAAATGATAGACTTGTGTTATCTTTGGATCAAATATTTTGTTTTTAAACCTAGTCTACTAATTCAGTAACATAGCTTAACCGAGTTTTTAAACTGTTTTTAAATTTGAGTCAAAGCTGCAATTAATGCTTGTCCAAAGGGGAGAATGTTAAACAATTTTGTTTTTTTCTCATAAAGTTGGATAGCTATTAATTGCATTTTTTTGTTTTTAATAACTTATCGGTTAAATTACATAATTTGATCTAGATAAGGATAATAAAGTAGCCCAATAAATGATCTAAATGAATGGGTCAAAGTTCGTGTGGAAAAAAGATCTCAATCAGTATGGATTTGACCCATATCAGTTTTATGATGGGGAAGCCCGATATGGATGCTATTTATAAAGGTTAAGGTCTCCTGTAGTTGCTCATATCAATCGTAAGCATAAGGATTCTCTGACCCATTAAGAGAGCTTATTTTGAGAAAACTATAGAAAAACCTTACCCACATCCCATAGAGTAGTTCCTGTGAAGACGACGGTATATTCGTGCTCGTTTCAACTTCAAAAAGCTCGTTTAAAGTTACGGAGACCGAAATTAGGTATTTTTCTCATTTCTTCATTTCTTGCCCTTTTACTTTCGATCCAGGATACGTAACTAAGGTACCGTAACGTATTACACCTATTTAACTGTTTACGAGTATACTCTGTTTTTAAGTTCATTTATTGAAAATATTATCTGAAATAACAGGTAATCTAGGATCTTCTTCTAATAAATCAAAAACAGAGGAGATAATAACAAATCCATGAAATTTCAAGTAATTACCCTTTGCGTGCCAAGCGTAAGCCATTAAAAAGAACAATCCACGTACCAATGTTGTTTGGAGCACCAAGTTTTTGCTGAACTCAATCTGTTATGATTTGAATCCATGTCTCCTCTGCTTAACTCCAACACATATAGTTTTGTAGTTACATGACTAGCAATACATAAATTTTAAATTTGCAATTCAGTAACCAAAAAATTATCTCTTTCCTTCTCGTTACAGTATAACTTAGTTGTGAGATCGAGTTTAGAACTCATCTATGATTTTTTATAAAAATATTATCTCTTATCATCAAACTATAAAGGATCTATAAGTAATACATGTAAGTTACTTAATTATAAATTAATAAAGATAAATGATTTTAAAAATCTGAACTTAAAATAAAATGTAAGTACAACCTTCATTTAATAATAGTGTACGTTTGGAGAAGGCTCCTTGTACATTCGAAGACATCAATTGAAATAGACAATGATCTTCCCCTAATAGTTGGTTTATTGACAACCTCTTCCAAAAACTTCTTGGCTTTAGATAAACTCGCAGAAGATACATTGAATGATTTCTTATATATAGTTTAGAACAGTGAATTAGATGAACTATATATATCACACGTTTCCCTTAAGGAAAAAACCATATAGAATAATCACCTTAATTTCCTCACAATCCTTTGAAAATTTAAATCCTAAAACCTAAAAACTAAAAACTAAAAAAGCTAAATCAAATGGTACAAGGAACCCAAATTTGAACAAATGCATACCTGATTGAATGACTCCATCATTGTCATAACGAATAAGCATATTTTTCACAATCGATGATTGTTTCAAAACTACCTATTTGCCTATTCCTGTACGGAGTGTCGGGACATCGCACCGTCTTTATTTTTATCTACGTTCTCTTAAAGATTCTAGCAGGCTTTACACAATACATAGCATATACAATCACACATTCATCAAATAGCTTCTTAATAAAAAATGAGATACAAATAAACAAGAAAGAGAGTTAATTCAAATGATACTAATAACCTTGAAGAAGAAGATTAGCTATTCAAAGCAAGCGGTGATTAAACTTTGGTGAGTAGATTTATTATGCATCGATTTTTTCTTCAACAGGGAAATTTTTGCTAAATACCTCCTATTGGAACTCATTTTTATTATTGGAAACTATTTGCCATGTCAACATTCATGATGAATTTATGTTAACAGTTTTATTTTGAAAAGGCAATAGAAGCAAAAACAGGTCATAAAGATAATCAATATATAAGCGGAGTGTACAATTAAGCAAGGAAACAAAAAGTTATATGCAAGTAACAAAATATTCACATAGGAAGCAAAGATCATCGGAACTTAATTTTTTAGCCAGTCAAAAATCCCCTGCACAAGCACATTCTAAGTTTATCGCTCACACTTAAAGATTAATAGAGCATAGAATACATGCCACAAATTAATAAGTGATTTGTCATCTTTAAGAATAAAAGACTTCTTATTTGAATTTTCTTTTCACATTTGACACACTTCTAAGATTATTAATAGACATCAAAAAGTCAGTATAATTGGTTGAAGTTTAGTTTATAACCTATTCACATAAGAAAAGAAAGTTTCTATTACACACATAATCAATACTTTTATACATTGTCTATTCCAAACATAAGTCACAACCTACATAAATACACTACCAAATTATACAACATACACCATATAACTTTTTTAAATCTTCTATCATCACATCTAATACAAAGATGCTTATCAATCAAGGTAAAGTTCATTACTTATCTTTGTAGTTGTGATCAATCCATGCATTAATTTTGAACATGGGTATAAATATAATGTATTATTTCTGACCAGAAGCATTAGCAAGAGAGAACATCTTAAACCTAAACTTGTAACAAACAATAGAAATTAAAAAAATAGTATACAAATGTTAACTGTGGGGTTCTACAGGGCATAGGCTCCCCTTCATTTAACTGCTTTGAAAAAGTAATGAAAATCCCCCCACTTACAGAGACAAGCAAGGTTTGCACTCACCCAGATGAAGTCTAACACACTATGTATAGGTATTGTGGAAATGAATTACCTAGAAAATGAAAACCCTCGTGTGGAGATAAAGACAAAGATTCACACCAGAGACAAAGACGAAACTGGGAACTAGGACACCAAACTAGAAAAGACTTAATCACAACTATGAAGAGGAATTTAGGACAAAAATGACGATTTATATCCTGTCTTTGGGTTTTTTAATTTCATAAAACGACGTAGTTTTGGCTTCACCTTTGGCGATAAATACAAACATTGCGGCAAAAATGTCAACATTTGTGACAATTTTTAAAAATCATCCCTAAAAGAGGAACACTCATATGACAATTTGAACATAGCGTCGCAAAAGACTACACCTTTGATAACGCTTCTCCAAATTCGTTAAGAACAGCTACCCTTTTGCGACACTTTTCCAGAAGCGTTGTCAATTGTTAACCTTTGGCGACGATTTCATAATTTGTCATCAAACCCTTTTTCTATATATGACACTCTATATATTATAGAAATTATATATAATATACAAATTCTATATAACAGTATAAAATTTATATATAGTAAATAGAGAATTATGATTAAATAAAATAATATGACAACTAAGATATGAGAAAATTTATCTATTATCTATGCATTCATATATCATTATATTAATTACAATTATTATTTATACATTCATATATCATTATATTAAATACTATATATAATTATATTAACTACAATATAATTAAAAATAATTTCAATATAGTAAAAATGGAAATCAATATTAAATATTGATATCATATTCCTAAAAATCAAATTTAATATTATTGACAATGATTCGAAGTCTAAAAATAAATTTGGTTAACAACAATGTCATTTCAAAAATTTATAAAACTATAAACACAAAATTAATTATTATTATATAGATTCATATTTTTTATTTTTCTCTTTTAAAATATATGATTTGACAATTTTACGTGGTATCACAAAAATTCTATTTATTATATAAAAAATCTATACTATGTTATAGAATGTCTACATTATATAAAATTTGTTAAATATATAAATACAAATATAAATATAAATATGATAAAATTGTCGCCAAAGTCTAAACATCGTCAAATGGTTAGCCTATTGCAACGCTTTTGGGAAAGTGTCACAAAAGGGTTAGCCATTTGCCACATCGTCGTAAAATGGTTAACCTTTTACGACATTTTTCTTAAATCATTAAGCAATAGGAAAACCATTAGCGACAAATTATATATGTGTCGCAAAATGTTGTTAAGCATTGTTAGCATTGGTCATCCAATTTGTGTTTCCTTAGAGTCGTTGCCAATACTTGACCCATTGGTGATGTTTTCCTAAAATCGTCGCCAAATGTTCCTTTAGTTTTCCATCATTTAACGAAAACGACATCATTTTCATCTTATCTAAAACCTAATGACGAATCTTCTTCTTCCTCTGCCAAAATCTTCTTCTTCCTCTACCAATCGTGTTCCGGAAGGTAGCTTCGCACGTTGTCTATCTTTGTCCATCTTAGTCTATCGTCTCTAGTTGTTCGTCCATCCAGGTAATTTTTCATTCTCTCCTTTGCTTCTCTCTAAGCTAGTTTCTTTCTTTTTCACCGAAGTCCAAAAGCTAAGGATAAGAATAAGATTTTAAAAATAAGAACAAGGAAGAATATTGTATATGTTCAAGTGCTTAATCATTTTAGCATGCATCCTTTTGGTATGTCACATAAACTATAAACCTAATCTAATGTTGATATTTATCGATATTGTAAGGCATTCGAAATCTAGTACCCATTAGAGCATATACATAAACTTAGTATCTAAGCTAGCTAAAATGATTATGAATATGCATATTCAGAGAATTCTTCAGCAGGATGGTACATATTATCCTCCTTTTAGCAAGCAATCAACCAAGTTTGAGAAAGCTTTAGTCTTTTTTTGGCTACATTTTCATCTCAGAAATAATAGAGTTGCATTATATCAAGGATAAAAAGATTATTCTATTTAAGTGCAAATGGTTTAATCTTGGTTAAAAAGGGATGAACATAAAAGTGAATGGCGATATGATTAACACCAAATTTAGTAACTCATGGTATGATACCCCTTTATTCTTGTAAGTCAAGTGAAGCAAGTATTCTAGCTCAACAACATTGTATTGGGCATCAATTGGAAAGTTGTTCAAAAGCTTCAACAACAAAATCTTTTTTATTTTTGTGAAAAGGAAGTATATCAAGAGATTGAATCAAACTTGAATAATAGAGCCCTACAAATAGAAGATGTAGATAAATCATCATTCCATAGCAGAGATGTTGATCCTAATATACTAAAAGCAAATGAGGTACAAGCCAATCTTGTCGTACAAAGAGCTGAAGAATATATTGAGGATGAATTATATGATGAAGATGATACTTTGGCCAATTATAATAGTGATAAAGAGTTGAATCATAATGCAATTAATGATGATGATTCTTAAGATCTTGATCATGATGATTGAAAGTAATAAAAGTGTTCTTTATATTGTTTCAAATGTAATATTGGTAACATTTATATTAATGCGTATTATTGATGGTTGAGTTATGTTAATGCGATATGTTGATGGTTGACTTATGTCAATACATATTGTTAATATTTGGCTTATATTAATGCGTATTGTTGATGATTGACTTATGCATATTGTTGATGATTAACTTATGTTAATGCCTTTTATTAATTGTTGACTTATGTAAATACATATTGTTGATGGTTGACTTATGTCAATGTGTATTGTTGATGATTGGAATATGTTAACGCATATTATTAATGGTTGACTTATGTCAATATGTATTGTTAATGATTGGCATATGTTAATACGCATTGTTGATGATTGACTTATGTTAATGCGTATTGTTGATGATTGATTTTTTTAATGATTGAGTTATATTAATGTGTATTATTGATAATTGACTTATGTCAATCCTCATTGTTGATGATTGGTTTATGTTAATGTGTATTATTAATGATTGACTTATGTTAATGTGTATTGTTGATGATTGAGTTATGTTAATGAGTATTGTTCATGATTGAGTTATGTTAACGAGTATTATTGATGATTGACTTATGTTAATGCGATTATGTTTATATTTGAACGAATGTTGATAATGATGATTGGATGTATTGTAATGTTACTAAAATTTATGTTTGTTTTTATAGATATCCAATATAATGGCATTTAGTATAAACAAATGGAAGAAGGTGGAAAGTATGGAAATTGTAGAACAAAGGGATCTGCAACTTCAACTAGATCAATCGGTTGGTGACATCAATTCAATTCTTAGCCAACAACAACTTTTGACCTCAACCACCAATGAAATTAGTCATACACAATCTCATTCTTCCTCAAACAATAATGAATTAACTAGTACAGATGGATATGCAGGTTTGTTAATCTTTAACAGCTATAAATAAACTTATGCACAAATATATATTTACATGTTTAATGCATATTTTCTTATCAATATTGATTTTTTTGTCAGGTTTTAATGTCAATATTAAAAAAAGATGCAGAGGTAAAACTAAAGGTTGTGAATTGCAATGAATGAATGTTGCAATAAATAGCAAGTTATCAATATATATTGATACTTCATAAGGTCGTTCTGTAGACAAGATCCAATCTACAAAATTGTCAAGTGAGTTAGGGAGCGAGAACAGAATTACCTTGTTTGAAGCTTGTTAAGGACTTAAAGGAAGACAACTTGCTTGAAAATTCTTTAGATAAAGTAGTTGTAATTTTTCAATTTATTTAAATATATGCAATATTTTTCACTTATTTTAAAATTAATTACACTTTTACTTAATGTTCACAGTTGAAATTGAATATTATTGATATTACGAGCCCTGATATTTCAAATTGCATGATTTCATTATTAAAACTAAGGACCAGGGATCAACGTTATAGGTTGCATCAATTTTATAAATATTTTCCTTCTGATGCGGAGACATGTTTCAAAACGAATATCTTAAGAAAATTGGAATAATTTGTGTAATTATTAGGTCTCCCCCAAAGTTCAAGTTTGTTTTTTTTCCTTCACATTTGCTTCCATTAATCTGATTAGACGATTTAATGAATACCTAGTCTTTTTTTCTTTATTTAGGAAAATTGTGAGAAGACAAAGATTAAAAAAGGAAAAATGAAAACACCTCATAATTAATGATCCAAATCATTTGTATTCGTTCAAAATGAATATGTAAGATCTTTGTTTGCAAGTTATAATTATATCAATAAACACTATATTATTTATTATATCTTGTATTTTTCTTTCATAAATAGAGTGAAAATGAGCTATGTGGACAAGAGTGTGATAAGATCACACTATACAAAGTCACTCACTATAAGGAAGGTAAATGGTAGATGTTAGAAGAAGCGGAAAATAACTATGTACGTATAACAATTTGTTTAATATTTAAGTTTATTTATTTAGGTAGTAGTAACTAATAATATTTGCATTAAATATTAGTTTTGTTTTTTAATTTTAGAATAAGATGCAAGAGTTGTTACAGGAGAATGAGGTCAATGTAGAAGACATTTGCAATACCGTGCTTGGTACACATTCTGGTTATATCAAAGGTCTTAATTTTGGCCCTAAGCCAAATGTTTCAACTTCATCAAGTAAAAGATTCATTCAACAACTTCAAGAGAAAAACAAGACGTTTAAGGCTAAAATACAACATATTCGAAAGCTAACTATAATAAGTACCTCAAAAAAAATACTTGGCCTGGATTATAATAGCAGTGAAGATGAAAGTGAATGATATTAATTATATCTCTTACAATTTTTTCTTTTAATTCTTGTTTTTATTATAATTTAAATTTAATACTTTTTCTTGATTACAGAATTGAAGAAGACGCAATGCTTGGGTGATTATGTCATGAATGATAAAGTTATGTGATTTTTGTTTTAATTATGCAATATTGTTTCAATAATCACAATATTTAAACTAAGCTTTTTGGATATATTGCAATTTTTTATAATCTTAGCATTTATAATTTGTGAACTAGTCTCTATATTTATTATTTTGTATATAATAATTATTGAAGTTGTAATTAAAATCTTGTATATGAAGAAA
>JANPWU010000002.1:21839231-21850409 GCA_024707465.1 Erythroxylum daphnites
TAAATAACGTAATGATAAAACAATACAAGTTGATATACTAAGTTTGAATTCAAACAAACAATATAGTACATGGCATTATTATACCACATGAATCGAGAATCTCGTTGTGACTTCTAGGCTCGTAGAATATTTCACCGATAAGCCTCATTAGAGTTATATCATGGGTTTCTAGCCTATATAACATCTTAGGGGTTTATTATGCCTCAGATAATCCATAATTATAGGTAGATTTCTTATGTTACAAGTCCGAAATTATGAAATACAAGTTCACATACTAAGTTTGAATTCAAAGAAACAACATGGTATGTAGCATTATTAGACCACATGAATCAATAAAGGGTCTTCTCGCTGTAACTTTAGGCTTATGGAATATTTTACCGATAAGTCTCATTGGAGCTACATCATGGGTTTCCAACCTATATATCATCCTAAGGGTTTATTATCCTTCAGATCATCCATAATTATAAGTGGATTTCTTATGTTACTAGTCTGAAATTATGAAATACAAGTTCACATAATAAGTTTGAATTCAAACAAACAATATGGTACGTGACATTGTTAGACCCCATGAATCGATAAAGGGTCTTCTTACTGTGACTCCTAGGCTTGTGGAATATTTCACCGATAGGTCTCATCGAAGTTGCATCATAGGTTTCTAGCCTGCATACCATCCTAGGGGTTTACACAACAAATCATGTATCTAATGCTTCAAACTCATTCCAAAAAAATTCCAAACAACAACACACAAAACTGAGATTCCATTCACATAAAACCTAAACACAAATTCTTCTTTATTAAAGAGGAACATAAAAATTGAACAAAATTTTGATGACTTAATTAGACGGACAGACAATTAGAGATGATAGATGACGAACGACAAAGCTCTAAATAACATAATGATAACTCATTATAAGTTAATATAATAAGTTTTAATTGAAACAAGCAATGAAGTTGAGCATAAAACTTGGACTAATCTTTTTCATTTTAACCTTGTCTATTATTATATTTTTATTAAGTTGCAATCCTTCTTTATCAAATTTGATTTTTCACTAATAGTTCTACTATGATATCTACCTCCATAAAACCAATCATTGAAAATGAAAAAATAACTTAAGATTTGGAAAAATCAATGAAAAATTTCAAGCATAACTTAAGAAAACATGTTGGTACCATGCCTCATATGTGAACAAATTACATACACTAAAGGTAACCACCATTCATGACTTTTTATTGTTTGACCACAATAGTAATGATGTTTACATGAAAACAAAAAATGATAATTGCAAAGCGTTTATAATTCAAGTAAAGTTCTAACTAAATATGATAATATAGTATGATATGTTTTTTAAAATCCCATAAAACACCAATCACATAAAACATTTTGTGCTTTTCAAACTGATGATCTAAAGAAGAGGAATATAAATGAAGAGAGAAAGTTATGGATTTTTATTCTTATTATTTTTATGATGGATGGACATTATCACTTTTTTGTTGTCCCTATATTGAATTTGGCTGCTCCTTGTTAATTCCTAACATGACTAGTTATGTCAATCATTTGAGCCAATTAATATTACCATTTGAAAAGAAGTTAAAAACAAAATATAGTTTAAAGAAAAATCCGAAAGAGATCAGATTTTAAGAACCTAACATTTTAAATTTGTCTAACCTATTTGAAACATGTATGCCCTGTTTGAATATTAAATCTACTAATTGTTATAAAATAGGAATTTTCTTGGTGATAAATGACAACTTTTCCTTTTCTTCATAAGTTAAGTTGGCAATTGTAGTCTTTTTCTTTTTTGGGCAAGTGTAAGAGGGTGAGCTCGATGCTGTTCAATTAAAATTTAATGCTTGTGATAGAGTTGACACGAATTTGATGTCAATATGTACTAGTAAATCTGATAACCTTTATTTTATTGCTATTTTCCTTTCAAAAGAGTCTCACTTATTTATAGATAAGATGTAGTTGATGGATTAGGCACACTTAGTTTATGGATTTGAAAGAGTTTTGTAGAGTTTGTTGATTTAATATCTATTTCATCATTTACACTAAAGCAGATGCGGAATAGAGAAAAAGAAAATTGTCATATTTTTTCCTATAATGCCAAAGTGGCCTGGTGAAGTGTTTAGTTTATCTTCTTGATTAGTAGTTCTTTTAGAATGTTCCTTGGACTATCTTTCATCAACTCTCTTCATAGGCTTTCATCCCTAAAAACACTAATAGAACTTTCATCAACACTTCATAGGCTTCACAAATTCATCCCTAACTAATAACGAAACTACTGTCTTTTTCCATTATTCACCAATAATAACACATTAAGATAAACAGTGAATTATTAACAGTCGAAATAAAGGCAGACAACTCAAACCACATCAATAAAACTGATGAACATAAAAGCATATAAGAACAATAATGAAAGTAGGAAAAAAAACCAAGAGCAAAGCATAGATGATTAACCTTGACGTACAATTAACCGGAGATGACGGAAGCAGACAATAGAAGAAGACAGTAGAAAAAGAAAGCAAGAAGACGAGCGACGGTGATGAAAGAAGAAAATGACAAAAGAATAAGGCAAGCTGACAAAAATGAAAGGGGAAGGGGGGGGGGCTTTAGTTTTTTCGTTTAAATTGAAATAAAAATGACAACGTTTGTTGTTCACAAAAATGAAGCCATTTTCGATTCAATTTATTTTTTTAAATGTTAAACAATTGGCAACGATTTTTAGTAATCATCGCCAATTATTTAGTCCTTTAGCGACAATCTCATGGAATCGTTGCTAAAGGTACATATTTGGTGACGAATTTAAAAAATCGTCGCCAATTCTTTTAAAATATATATATTTTTATATATAGCAAATTTTCTGTAATATATCATTTCAATAAAATAGTATTGAATTTTTATATAATAAATAGAATTTTGTGATTCTAAATAAAATTGTCAAATCATATATTTTAAAAGAGATTAATCACAATTTTAAATTTATGAAATATAAATTAATTTTGTGTTTTTAGTTTTATAATTTTTGAAATGACATTATTGTTAACTAATTTAGACTTACAATCATTGTCAATAATATTAATTTTGATTTTTAAGAATATGATTTTAACATTTAATATTGATTTCCATTTGTTACTATATTGCAATAAATAAAATTATAGATATTATAGATGGTAATTAATAATATGTGTGAATGTATAGATCATAATAATTAAAACTAGTATAATGATTTATGAATGTATAGATAATAGATGAATTGTCTCATATCTTATGTAATATATTAGCCAAGAGCTTAGAGAAACGTGGTTAATATGACGTATATTTTGTATTTGTTGTACATATTGAGTAGGATGGACACTTTTGATTGTAATTGTATGATCCTTGATTAGGATCAAGTACTAGCTTCTACTATATTTTAATGTATATTATTTTTAATTTCAAAAAATATATTAGTCCATTTAATCATAATTATCTATTAATTATATATAAATTCATTACTATTATATAAAATTTATATATTATATATAATTTTGTTGCAAAGGTTAAGCCAAATGGTAGTGGGCCACCATTTGGTGATAGTTTTCTTAATCGATGCCAAAGGTATATTTCTTCCAAACTTTAAAAAACGACATCATTTTGTACTTGGTTATTAACACCAAATGAAACTCTCTTTATTTTTGTGTTAACCATCATATTTCCTCTTAGTTCATTGTTGAAGAAGCATCATCTCCTCCATTGTGATCGTCTCCTGTGTTGTGGTCGTCATTGTCGAAGAAGCGTCATGTCTTGCGTTGGTCCTGTTCTTCTTTTCTATTTTCAAAAACCCTCCTTTTTGTTGTGTTCTGTTTTTTTGCTATGTTTTTGGAGTTTATGTGAGTTTTTTTTTGTTATATTTATGGTGTATGGGATTTTGTTTGTGTTTGTGTTTGTGTTTGGAAGATGGTAAATTGTGTTTCTGTGTTGGTTGGGTATGGGTTGACATTTTTTTTCCACCTTCCATATTTCTTTGAGGAAAGACTGCTAACTATTTGACAAAAGGTTTGTTAGAATATTAAACTTCTGCAAAGGATGTTTATATACTTCATTTTGTTTTCAACATTTAGTCAGTTCTATTCTCCTATCTTCCTCCTCTTTCTCTCTCTCTCATTTTCTCTCTCTCAACATTCTCCAGCTAAGCTTCTTCTTCTCTTATCTTTTTCGCAAGTTTGTTATTATGTATGTAACTTAAGCTCTTGTATTACTTGTTCAATATACAAAAGCTTTTCCTAAGTATTTGTTGATAAGATCAAGTGTATTGAGAACAAGAGAATTGGTTCAAGTCTAACGCTGGACTTGAGCTTTGTTGTTTTTTATCATAATAAATAACAAGTTGCTGAGGAGAATGTTGTTTTTTTGCGTCGTTTAAAAGGAATGGCCTTTTCTTTTTATTGTTAGGATGTGTATGGTAAAGTTCTATTCAATTTTGGATCAGTTCATTCCTCCCTTGAGAATTTATGGGATTTGATTATTAAAAGAATTTAATTAAACATAATGAATTTAATACTAAATTGACTTTTCATAATAAAACTGTTAACATTAATTCATCGTGGAATGTCAATTAATGTGATGACTAGTTTCCAATGGAGAAATGAGCCTTGAGAGGAATGTGAAAAAATTCTCCCTAATCAAGAACAAATAAATGCACAATAAATCTCCTCATTAAACATTAATCACCCCTTGCTTTCATCGCTGATCTTCTCCTTCAAGGTTTTTAGTATCATCCGAATTACCTCTCTTTCGTTATTATCTGTATCTCCTTTCCTGTTAGGAAGCTATCAGATATGAACGTTTGATTGTATATACTATGCATTGTGTAAAACTTCATCAAATCTTCAAGATAATATAGATGAAAAGGTGGCAATGTCTCGACGGTCAATACAAGATTAGGAAAATCAGTTAATTTGGAATAGTCGTTGATTCTGAAAACTATGTTTGTTCAATCAGGTATGCATATGTTCGAATTTAGGTTCCTTATACCATTTGATTTAATTAGCTGTTTAAGGTCTATACTATTTGTTTCTTAGGCATCGTATGTGTGGTTCATCTAATTCAGTGATCCATACTGCATTTGAGGAATCGTTCACTGTATCTTCTGTTAGTTTAGTTAAATCCAAGAAGTTATTGGAAGAGAGTGTCAATAAACCAACTTTTGAGGGAAGATGTTTCACTGTTTCACTTGATACCTTCAAACGTGCAAGGAGCCTTCATAGGAATCTAGATATAGGGAACTCTTTCCCCTTATCTACCGAGTCTCAAGTCATTTGGAATCTAAAAATATAATTATTTCCTTTTCTTTTCGAAGGAATAAGCATGAAACTTTATTTATGGTTTTGTTTATAAGAATTGTTAAACTTCTAATGAAAATCTTGTATTACTTACCATATATCCTTATATTATATTGCTTACCATATTTCAATATTTATATGTATTATTTTATTATTAATAAATATTAATGATTAAGAATAGTAGTCAACTTAAATTTTTGATATTTTGATCTTATTAACATTAAAATTTTAGGTTTGTTTATCTTTTTATATCCAAAAAATATTTACTTATCAAAATTTAAATTACCTACCATGTATTTTTTAACAATATGTTTAAAACTTTGAATTTTTTTTTACAATTTTTAGATGCTCCATTCTATTTTCACAAAAAAATTGTATGAACAGAGTTTGAATGTATTAGGTAAAAATTGTAATTATTTCAACTTTTTGGGACGATTTAAAAAACTCTTCACCAAAAGTCAAGCTTTTGCGACGATTCACAAATTCATTGCCAAAGGCTTGACATTTGACAACGAAAATGTTAAACCGTCTCAAAAGGTCGAGCCTTTTGCAACGAATCTAATAAATTGTCTCCAAAGACATGCATTTAGTGACTATTCTGAAAAACGTTGCAAAAAGATAAGGTGTTGGCTACATTATTGAAAATCGTAACCAAGATTTTCAAATCATCTCCAAAAAAAGTAGCTAAAAGTCAGTTTTGTTGTAGTGAGTGTTGAGGATATGACTAATATGAAGATTTGGAATGAAATAAGAGTCAGATTAAGCAAAAACCCAACAAATATTGATAAAGATTTGTAATAAGAATTTGTAAAGAGTAAGAATGTTGAAGCAAGTTTTGATAACAATAGCTTATGTTGTGAAATTTCTTGCTAAATATAATTTGAATTTTTGAGGATTCAATGAGAAATTTTACTAAGATAGTAATGGTAATTTCTTGGGATTAATTGAGATGATTGTTGAATTTGATGTGATAATGTAAGATTATATTAAACACATTTTTCAAAGTTAAAATTATTAAAAACCTATTTGAACTTATCAATATCACAAGAAAGATTGAATAGTTTGACTATTTTATATATCGAGAAGGATATATTGGACATTATTGATTTTTATACAAATATTGATAATTATGCATTTAGAAATGTGTAGAGAAATTGGTTTTCTATGATCATTTGTAAATTTGTTAGTACAGCTCTATAATTGCTTGGTATTTTGTAATATGATGTTATTGTTTGGTTGTTGCTGCTGTTTTTAGTGATTTTGTTGCTACTAACATTTGCAAGATGTTACTAGCTACGATTATAATTATTTGACTTTAGTATTTTCTTGAGTATATTAGTCTCTTATATATGGATAATAAAATTTGATATTAAAAATATGCTTTTGTGGTCTATTTACATATTGCTGACTTATGGGAGTCTTTCTTTTTACTTTATCCTAAACCTATAAAATGTTAGGAATGCCCTGATCATAATTCAAAGTCAAAGTCAAGCCAAAGTAGTTTTAAGCATATGTAAACCAAAATTAGTACTCCTTTAGGTGAGAGAGTTAAAGAGTATTAGAAATACAAAGTCTACAAGTATTTTTATGAAATAAGTTAATAAGATTGCTATTTATTGAGTTATCGTCACGCTGATAATTAACAATATTAGTTTCATTGAGGCCGATGGATACCAATCTACATTTTTATTTTAATATTTGTAATTTCGAAAAAAAAAAGAAAACTAAAAGAAGAAACTATACCAGTCCGTCTCTCGCGGAGCCTTTGCTATTTGCTTTCGGTTTACAGGTTCTTCACTTTAATCTCCTAAATTGGTGATCTGCAAGAATGGCCCTTTGAGACACGACCCACATTCCTCCGCCAATCACGGCTGCAACCATGGAAAAGGGTAAAAAGCAAATGATGAAGATACATCGATGTATAAAAATAACCAAAACATATGTCATTTTTGCACAAATCAGGATGGGACTATTGTGCTGTGTCTTCTTCAACTTTCTGAACTTTCCTTAATTTAGAACGCTTACCCTTAGTCAACTTTTATGGCTTGTAATCGTATTCAACTAACATATTATCTTATAATTCATTCCCTAATATTTTAAAAAGTATTTTGTAGACAATAAGTTGGAGCTTAAAACTTTTTTCAATTATGTGTGTCAGGACTCAGGACTTTGCAGTTCATATAATCTTCGTCTTCTTTTTTCCTCGTTTGACCAGTCCGGCTTTTGATGGAAGCTTCACCAAAGTTGGACTTGAAACGACAAGTGCACTTCAATGAGGGCCCGATCTCTGACAGGGCAAAGTTGCGTGTAGGTCTCTAACGAGGCTTTCACGTTCCCTCTTAATCTTACGCTTTTATTTTCAATCGTTAGTTGGCTAGGCAACGAGTAAATTATTTATTTATTTTTTGCTACAAAAGGAAAATTGAAAACACACAACCAAATCCCTAATTAACGTAGGGCTCTTCGATATAAAATGCCATGCTGGTCACGTTGGAGTCTCCTGTAAGGTCACCGGGGGTTCCTGCAGAATATACAATCCTGGCCTGTACGCTACGGTTAGGGAAGCCATCCAATCGGCACACTGGTTTCCTTCGCGGTACACATGCTAGATCTGCACCTCCCAATCACGTTGCAAAAGTCCTCGTATACCTGCAACCAACAAAGGATCATCAGTTAGAACCTCACGAGAAGAAGAGAGTATATTGATGATCTCGAGGGAGTCCACTTTGACAATGACACGTCAGTATCCCATCGCCCACACCAGGGACAGGCTCGAATGGACGCCTCAGAGTTTCGCAGTAGTAGGGGAGCCCCTTCCTATGTGACGGAGGAATCTGCCACACCACTGGCCTTGCCAATCTCGGATAATGCCCTCGGCCGTGGCGATATTGGTCCCTTGAGTAACAGCCCCATTTGAATTCAATTTGACCCAATCCGGCGCTGGTGTGGTCCATCCTACAAGAGTGCCAGCTGGTACCCCATGGTGCTGTAGCACGCAATTCTCCTCCAGTTGCGCTCTCTCGATCTAAGCGACATAGTCCAACATCACACGCGGACCGGTCTGTGGCCACACATACCCAGGTTCAAAAATGCTACGGTTCCGCCACTGCCAGAGAAACCAATAAGCTACCCCAAAAAGCATAGTCCACGTAACCCGAGATTCCTGTCGGGGCCTCCTGAGATTGTATGTCACCCACTCATCCACGGGAAGGTGAAAGAAAACCGTGTCCTCCACAATGGAGGGAAAATTACCCCAGAAAGCTTTAACACGCAGGTAATCCCTGATGACATGAAGGGTAAATTCTTCATGCCCACAAATGGGGCAGCGACCATCATCAGTAAGTTGCCGAGTCACTCGCGGTTGATTGGTTAGAAGTTTGCCTTTGGCCAAAGTCATAGAAAAGCTCAAATCCTCTGAGGGCCATGTCATTTCCAGATAGAGCTCCAAAGGCCATTAGTCGTGTTTTAAGAAAGAATAGCGCAAGAAAAAAGATACACGTTACGTGACAACTTTGTTGGACATGTACAATCGATGTCACTCGACTTGCGTTTTTTATTTTTGGCTTTGCAATGGAGTTTAGCTAAATTCTATGTTTCTTTGTCGAGCAAGCGAGACAAATGACACATAATAGCTTGAATTGTTCTTCCGTCCATTCAAAAGTAGCATCCAACAATAATGAATCATGTCCTCTCTTCCTCATTTTCTGTGCTCTCACTTACCACTGGCTTTACATCATTACAATCTCATCACCACCCCTTTCACTATCTTTCCCTCTATTTTCATCACTTTGATTAGATTTATTTCATTGCTTTATTACTCAATCTTGTGCCGGATTTGATATCGGATTGAGTTTTGGTACGATATTATATTGGTATCGATTAATACTGGGTATCTTTTTAGGTAATTTTTTAAATTTATGAAATAACCCCTAAATTTTTTTAAAACTGCAAAATAGTCTATAAGTATATTGTACAGTTGTACTGTATACTTTATAAGTTTACATCAACTCTGTCTCCAGAAATCACAATAATAAATAATCATCACAATTAATATGAAATAACAATAAATTTTAAATATTTCACATATAAATAATAACCACAATTAATATGATTAATATGACAAAAGACAATCATCATCATACAAATATAAAATTAAGAATAATACAAAGTATTTAAAATATTACAATAATATAATTTCATCAAATAATGAATAATAATTACATGTAAACATACAATAAAAAGAGCAACAAATATCCTTAACTCTCCAACTATTACAATTTATAACAAGATTTCGTGATGAGGAAATAATAAAGAAGAAGTTAAACTTGAAATAAAAACATTTACAATTACATTACATATATAGAATTTAACATATACATCAAATATAAGTAAAATTAAAAGAAGAAAAAAAAACCTGGAATGAAATTCAATCTTCTACAGGAAGATACTCGCTATAACTGCACTAACTCAAGTTATCATTTGATACAAAATCTTCATCATTGAGAGGAGCTTCATCATCATTATCATTCAAATTTAATGCACCAAATGACATGTCAGTTCTTTCCCATCCAAGATTATCTTCCAAGTCATTGACTTCTACCAAAGTTGGTTCTTCAGAAACCTAATCCGTCAAAAGATCAATATTATCAATGAAAATTGGATCAGCTGAGCTACTTATGCTATTAAGACTCCTAGTAAACAATAAATATAATTTTTAGAAAATTATAAGAAATTATGCCGAAATTAATAATGATAATAATATACCTTTCTCGAAGCTTTAAATTGTAAACGAACAAAAACCAAATCATTCAACTTCTTATGCTCCAATATATTTCTTTTCTTAAATGTGCTCTAATTTCGTTCATAGTTTGTTACACTCACACATTGACTTAAAATCCGAATTGCAAACCTTTTCAATTCTGGAACACCATATCTGAATTGATCCCACCAAGAAACTGTAAGTCGTAAGATAACAAAAGTAGGGTTATAAACAAAATAAAGTGATAATTAATTTTCAACAAATAAGAAAAAGGAAACAACTAATACCAGGAGAAAGTTTTCCTCTTTATCAAATAGCAATAGTGTTGGACTCCGTTTCCGAAGTCCAACATTCGGAAGCATAAAAGCATGGAGGACTCAAAACCGACAACTTACAGATCAAAATTGGGGAAACTTCCAATTGAAAATTTTAGACCGGCTTCTTCGAAACATTTGTTCCCCATAGACTTACGATTCTAATGCCACAAAAAACGCTCAATTTGGTTTAGAAAAGAAGAAGTATTGGCCAAAACACTTTCTGCCCTTACAAAACCTAGACAAAAGACTATCACCAAATTCGCTTTATAAATTGAAAATCTTAGGGGCTGAATTGAAATCTGACTTCTTCATAAAATTTGTAGATCCATGTTTCTAGTTTAAATTGAAACAAAAAATCAACTTAATCGAAGTTGCATAGCTCAAGATATATCCAATTTACCGGAGCATGCTCAGAAAATATACATCTCAAAATCTTTTAACCAATCATCTCACTTTGAATCAATCCATATTTTTCAAATTAATTCCAAAACCTATACATTTGGTATGGAGAGATAGAAAAATGTCTTAGAAATCCAATGCTTCAAAAATCAGGTCAATCGGAGGTCGGACGAAAACGTTATGGCCAAAAGATTGGAGGGAGATTGAATAAAAAAAATTTAAAAAGGAAATGGGCCGCGCGTGGGCAGCAAGTGCACGCACGCGTGAGCCCCGCACGTGAACGGTAGGCGCGCGCATGCGTGTGCCCTGCACGTGACCGGGCTCTGCCTCGCCTGCTCGCGAGGGTGACCGCTCGCCCTCGCGGGCGCACGCGATGCTCAC
>JANPWU010000002.1:21851937-21865961 GCA_024707465.1 Erythroxylum daphnites
GACAATCATCATCATACAAATATAAAATTAAGAATAATACAAAGTATTTAAAATATTATAATAATACAATTTCATCAAATAATAAATAATAATTACATCTAATCATACAATAAAAAGAACAATAAATATCCTTAACTCTTAAACTATTACAATTTACAATAAGAGTTCGTGACGAAGAAACAATAAAGTAGAAGTTAAACCTTAAACAAAAACATTTACAATTACATTATACATATAAAATTTAACATATACATCAAATATAAATAACATGAAAAGAAAAAATAAAAACCTGGAATGAAATTCAATCGTCTGCAGGAGGATACCCGCTAAAACTACACTGACCCCAGTTTTCATTTGGTACAAAATTCTCATCATTGAGAAGAGCTTCATCATCATTATGATTAAAATTTAATGCACCAAATGACATCTCAATGCTTTCCCATTCAAGATTATCTTCCAAGTCATTGACTTCCACCAAATTTGGTTTTTCATAAACTCAATTCGGTAAAAGATCAATATTATTAATGGAAATTAGATCAGTTGAACTACTTATGCTATTAACATTTCTAGTAAACAATACATTTTAATTTTTAGAAAATTATAAGAAATTGTGTCGAAATTAATAATGATAATAACATACCTTTCCCGAAGCTTTAAATTCTAAACGAACAAAAACCAAATCATTCAACATCTTATGCTCCAATCTATTCCTTTCTTAAAGTAGATAAATTCAAATGTGCTCTAATTTCGTTTACAGCCTGTTGCACTTACACATTGACTTAAAATCCGATTGCAAACCTTTTCAATTATAGAACACCATTTCCGAATTGATCCTACCAAGAAACTGTAAGTCATAAGATAACAAAAGTAGCGTTATAAACAAAATAAAGTGATAATTAATTTTCTACAAATAAGAAATAGGAAACAACTAATACCTAGTGAAGCTTTTCCTCTTTGTCGAATAGCAATCATCATTCCAAAATCTCTATAAGACAACTTATAAAGCTCCATTTGTAAGCTTAAGAGATCTTGCATTGCGTCAATGCCAACAATTGTTGTAATAGTTAAAATCATCCCTCTATTAACTTCAACTTGCTTAGTGAAATCCAGTCTAAAATAGACACTATGATTTAAAAACGCCCCAGTTGCAAACAATAGAGAAGAAAGTTGTCTTTCCCTTCTCTTATTAATAATTGAAAGATATTGAGTGTACAAAGAAGGCCTATGTTTCAAATTGACCTTGATTGCTTCTGTCGCTCTCTCCATAGCATTAAAGAAAACCCATTGTTGGCTTTTCTTCACTATCAACCAAGTGAAGCACTCTCACTAAAGGCTTACAAACTCGGATAACAAATTAGCATTAAGATCAAAATTCTCTATCTTTCAGTATAATTTTACAAACCTCGACTCTAGCATTAGACCTAGCATACTAAGATGCAATCCACTTATCACTTATAAGCATTTGTCTTAACTCTTGTTTCATCATAACAAAAGACTGAATTGATAAGAAATTTGTTATAAATCTTGTCACAGCAGGACAATACAAATTCCCACCATTAGTAAATTCCTTTCTAATTAAATTCAATACCCATGCACGATTATAGATGAACTTGATCATCTTTTTAACTTTCTGCATAGTCTCATCAATAATAGGAAAAAACCTAGGATCTCCTAAATTCTCCAACATTAGGTCAATGCAATGTGCAACACAAGAAGTCCAAAAAAAAGAAATATACTTATTCTATAACCTTCCATTTTATAAATGAAATCATTGTCAGTAATAAACTGAACAATGTTTTCTGTCCCTACTTCATTCACAATTTTATCAAATATCTCAAACAAAGTCTCAGTATTCCTAATAAGGCCAGATGCATCAATAGATTTAAAAAACATTAAGCCATTTATAGAATAAACCAAAAAATTAATAATAGGCTCTTGTCTCTTGTTTGTCTAACTATCACATATAATTGAACATCCATATATAGCCCAATTCACTCTTCTTTCTGCCAAATAACTTCTAATTTCAGAAATAAAACAACTCAAAAGTTTACCTCTTAAGTCATAAATCGAAGGACCTTTGCATCTCAGACCATAGAGACTATTGCATCCATTATAGGTTAATAATAATAAGTCTGAGAATCATTGAATGATTAACCTATATTATACCACCGTCTAGCTACTGCCATATCGACGTTGTGAGTTGCATCTCTTAATTGCATTAAACTACGAATTCAAGATTGGGCTCCAGAAGTTATTCGTGGTGCAAAAAAATTAGTCACTTTCTTTCTTCTTTTCCTCACATCAGGTCCAGATGCTTCTTCTTGGGCTTGGGATGGAACATTACCACTAACACCTTCAACATTTCTACAATCACCACAGAAACTAGCAAATGAACTTCCACTATCAATTTCAAAATTCAACCTTTCCCTTCTATCTTTCTCATGTTAATATTCTTTAAGCAATTTTTTCATTTTCCACTTTAAATCATGACTTAGCAAATAGTATGGTTCCTCATACCGAGAATCAATGTAGCATAAGCCTAAGCTGGATCATTGTATCTTCTTGAAGTGACTTGATCAGGAGTACTTGAACTTTCTTCTATTTATCTATTAAAATAAACAAATGCATATATTAAAATAAATAACACATAATTTCATTACACAATACACATGTCCATCATATATAATATAACTCATTTTGTATGATTACATCATACATAATTCAGTTTCATTAAACATAATTCACTATAAGTTAAAAACTAACAATTCAATTATTCAGCATATATAATTACACAAAACATACATAAACAATTTCCATTTCCAAATTCCAACAATTTCATTTCTAACATTTTCTAACAATTTCAATTTAACCATTACAAAACATATATAAATAATTTCCCCTTCCAACAATTCCATTTATAACAATTTCGAATAATTGCAATTAAAAAATTCAAACATCACAAAACATATATAAACAATTTCCATTTCAAACAATCACAAAACATACATAAATAATTCCCATTTCTAACTATTTTCAACAAATTCCATTTCCATTAATCGCAGAAACAATTTCTATTTATAACGATCACATCACATACATAAACAATTTTCATTTCCAACAATTTTCATTTCCAATAATCACAAAACATACATAAAACAATTTTCATTTCCAATAATCAGAGAACGGATATAAACAATTTTCATTTTCAACAATTTCCAACAATTTCCATTTACATTAATCAGAAAACATTCATAAAACAATTTCTTTTTTTGTAAAATTACATAAAACAATTTCCATTTCTATTAATCACAAAATATACATAAATAATTTTCATTTCTAACAATTTCCATTTCCAACAATATCAAACAGTATATAAACAATTTTTATTTCAAACAATTTTCAACAATTTTCATTGTCAATAATCACAAAACATACATAAAACAATTTCCATAAACAACAATCACAAAACATACATAAAACAATTTCCAGTTCAATGTATCAATTTATTTTCTAGTTCCACATTTTGATGGAAGAGTGGAATTGAAAATAGTGTTTACGTATCAAAATTGCAAAGTATTGAAATATAATTTGGAATGAAAATCTCAAAGTATTGAAATATAATTTGGAACTAGAATTACCATAAATACCTTGAATCGCATAATTAATTATTAAAATTAAGATGGCTATATTATGGAACCCCTTTTTTAAAAAAAAAATGGGCCCTCGAAATGTTTGTTGGACTATTGCAAACTATAACTTTTTAAGAAAATTAGGTCCAACAATGTAAAAAAAATCTAATGTGTATTTAACAACATTAACTAGATGACAATTATCTCACAGTAACACCTTATATATTTGTATACATTGTTTTGAGTTGTTTTGATATAAAATTAATGTAGAATCTAACACGTACAAGTCATACTTAAATGATGTAGTCAAGTTAGTTTAGTTAGATAAACCTCACTTATAATTGGTAAAAGTTTAACTTTTTCCAAATGAATTATATGATATATTTGTAAAAAAAAGAATCATAAATTTATTTCATTCATATTTAAGTGTAAAGAAATGCTAAAGGAAATTGGTAAGCAAACATTTAACTTTTTAATATCAACCCCTTTGAAAAATTAATACAACTGATATATAAGAAATGATTTTGTATCTATATGTCTATTAACAAATTGATAACAATCAACAGTTTAACACACTTCCACTCCACATTCACAGCCTACTCCAGTCTAGTTCTACACTTTCATAGTTTCATTCCACATCCACATTTTGTATCTATATGTCTATTAACAACTTAAATAAATCAATTTACATTTTTCACTTTCGCACTTCCACAATTCCACTCTACAATTCACATCCATAGTCCACAGACTCCACATAACAAGCAACGCAATAACAAATTAACAAATTCCATTCCCAATTCACAAAAAACGCCAACAATTCCATTCACAATTCACAAATAGATAAACAATTCTATTCAAAATTCATAAAAAAATACATAAAGTCATAACACACCCAATTATTTTAGAAATTCAAGATCTGGCGTGGAAGAGGAGACCCGAGAGTGGCCGAGACTCCTAGAGTGGTGGATGGGCTGGTGAGGCATCAGTGGTGGTCTGGTGGTGTTGGTGGTCGTGGCAGGTGGTGGGCATCGAGACTGGAGAGATATAGTGAGATGTGTGTGAGAGAAATAAAAGATTGGGAGAAACCAGAGGTATAGGGCATCGGTGGTGGTGGTGACAGGTGGGTGGTGGGCGTCGGTGGTGGGTCAAGACTCAAGAGAGATTGTGAGATGTGAGAGAAAAAAGTTTGATGGAAGTGGGATGGGAGGACGGCGTGGCGCAACGTGCAATGATGGTTGTCGTTCGGTCTGCGACGGCAACAGCGACGGTGAAGAACAGAAGAAGAGAGTTATTGAGAGTTGCTTAATTATTCTTGGTAGGATTGTTGGTGGCATGATTTTTATTGAAAACTTTATGTTATTGAGACCAGTAACAATTATAGAAGGATTAAAATTTCTTAATCTAAATGTTTAAAGAATATTCTAATTCTACATGAAAATATACTAAAAATGCCCTAAGCTAAAGCATATATTTTGACATGGAAAATTAAGATTTCCTATTTTCATGCAATTTATAAACAACTCTTATCTAGTCTTTATTGTCCATATCATCGTAAGTTGATCAATATATTCTTTATGAAGTCATAATTTTCTAATTATATATGTCTTATTACTATTACTTAACCTTTCTTTTAGTTGTACTTCAGAAGCAAACAAAATCTTATTTTATATTCTACATCTTCTATCTTTTCTTTAGGCAACTAGCTATATAACGAGATATTCTCGAGTGATTTTTTTTCTTAAAGGTATAGGTACTAGTTATAGAAAAAATGTGTCTAAATAATAATAAATATTTATCAATAATATAAAAAGGGATATTGTTGTGTTAGTAGTTGTAAATTATACAAGTAAACTTAAATTAAAATTACTGGAAAAATATGTTCTTTCATTTAATATCAATGAATTGTAGAAACACTAAATATTTTTTATATATTTATTTTCATTTTACTAAAATAATAAATATTAGAAAAATAGTTTGTGATTTGTTTTATTAACTTACTAATCATAATTTTTTAACAAATAAAAACAAGTTTGCTCCTTTTCATTAAGATAAAACAAAAAATATCAATAAATGTAACATTTTACATTTGAATGAGTACCGCAAAAATGATTTCATCTAAATTGTTATAGATTTTTCATAGTTGATTCTTCTTTAATATTCATATATTGCTCATTTCAAATTTAATTATTTTATGAAAGTGAGACTGGTTTATAATGACATATGTATTTGATCAAAACTATGTTAAAGATCAATAGGTAAGTGCACCTATTTGTCATATAGTATATCTTAATG
This sequence comes from Erythroxylum daphnites, assembly GCA_024707465.1. Classification (NCBI taxonomy): domain Eukaryota; kingdom Viridiplantae; phylum Streptophyta; class Magnoliopsida; order Malpighiales; family Erythroxylaceae; genus Erythroxylum; species Erythroxylum daphnites. The sequence goes on from JANPWU010000002.1 coordinate 21,857,859, forward strand.
AATGCAAGCATCACTCTTAGGACAACTATAAGTACCAATAGTAATTAGATTATTTAATTTAATAAGAGGAATGGTTGATTTTAAAGATATAATTGAATCCAAGTTAACTAACTATGCAATAAACAAGAATAAAAATTGAAGAAAAACAAGATCCATTTAAGAATTACCTTAGAATTTTTTTTATACTTAAATTTATCTTAATTTAGTGATTAATCGTAGTTTCTTAGACTGACATAAATTTTTAAGTTATAAACATATTTTTTCTTAAGAAGTATAGCCTCTATCTTTAAGTTCATTGATTGAAATTTCTTTCTAATGAAAACATTTATGAATGTATTGATTTGTTTTGTGAATTTCCATGATAAATTTGATTTTAACCTAAAAGATTTATATAATCATATCTTTAAGATTTCATATAACTCTTATTATTTATGCCATGATGCATTCATACATGTATCTAAATCCCTATAGAGAAAATTCAAAATTGAATCAAAATGCTAGCATATTTTAATTCAAATATAATCAGTAATCATGAATAATTTGTAATAAAACTTGGATCTTTCATTAAATCAAGAAAATTAATCTAAAATAATAGTTTTAGGGTTCATCCCATTTAGATCTTTCTCAACTTATTTCAAGCTAAGAATAAGAAACCCAATAACAATTAAGAAAGAAAATAAGATAACAAAATTGGTCTCACGGATCTCAAAATCTTGATATTCTTTGATTGAATATTGATAGGAATCCTTTCTTTCATCTAAAGTTGCTCATTTCTTGTGCCAAGATGCTTTACTTTAACTCTTTATGATACTCTTTATCGCATTATTTAATTCTCTAAAGCTCTTTTATATTCTCATGAAATCATAAAACAATTTAAAGAGTCTCGACCAACACAAGTCTAATATAAACTCATGTTGGTCTTGTATTCTTCATAACTATAAAAAATCTTAATTTTTTTGAAATCACTGTTAACACGAGTCCCAAACATGGGTTATGTTACACCCATATTGTCTTAGTAACTTCTTAATCATGTATCTAAGGGTTCACCTCAGAAACACTTGTTTAAAGGCCATAAACTTCTCTAACTTGGTTTCTAAATTATGAGAGAAGGGATTTTCCTTATCATTAATGCTAATATAGTTAATTATGCGTTATTGTGGTGTCAGTTTTAGAATAGCGTATGGTGGATTACTCTCTCTCGAGTTATAATCATTAAATCCTAAATCATAAACTTTCATTGAATTTTGGAATTTGAAATCTCTCAATTAACAAAAGACCCACAACTCTAATTAAATCTTAAGCTCTCTAATAAACTACCGGATCTCACAGAGGATCTTTCTCCGCACAATAACTGATATGATTAATCACGAGGTCTATTGGATCACTTAACTCTCATTAATCTAACCCAATCATGTTTATTCAGTTTACCCTCTCGGTTTATTACCGAAATATGCAAGTTCCTCAATTAATCACAACACCCAATCAAAATAACACAAAACGACTATGTTAACATTAAATTAAGGTCAAATCCTGAAGAAAAAGTTAGAACATCTTAACCAAACCCAAATCCATAAATATATTCATATTCATCTCAACGTTCAAAGAAAATGAAAACAAAGATGAAAGAAATACACATGGAATGGGGATCGGGACGCCTCGGCAAAGTAGCAGCCATAAAGACCCGTTTCTTTCTCCTCTCTTTCTCTTTCTCTCTCTTCTTCTTCTCTCCTATTGGAGTGTCTCCCAATGTGGCAGATTGGAGGCTCCTTTAGTGTTCCATCATAATGCCTTTTATACTTTTTTTTCTATTTAGGGCAACCCTATGGTTTTTTTGGGGTTCGAAAGGTCCCTCGAAAACTCAAGTTGGGATGTTTGTCGACATTTTTGTCATGTAGGCCATGATTGTGGCCTAGAGTTTTAGCTTCTGTAACGATCGTGGCATATCAAGCCTTGATCGTGGCTCCTCCTGGTTGGTTCTGTCACGATCGTGGTCAATAGGTCTGGCTCCGGTCTTTCTCCAAATCTTTTTTGTTTCTCTATATTTCCTTGAAATAATAGCAAACACATCAAAGTACCTCACAAACATAAAATTGAAGCTCAAACGCTTGCTCTAACCTATAAAACACTTAAAACACAAATATCTAACTAACTAACACAAATCTAACCTAAACACGCATTAAACAATCAAATTAACAACTAAACACACACCAAACTACCCAAAAAAACGTGATGCAATCTACAATTATCACCTATTTCGATAGTTTTATCTATCTAAGATAGTTGGTTTTTTAGGGATTCAATTTGACATTGGGCAACTGCGTTTTTCTCTATTGGTAGTGTGAATTTTCTAAACGACTAAGTTAGTGTTTTTGTGAGGGAAAAACTGGCAGAAAATTACTCAATTTGTGTAGCTATGTTTCTTTGTTTTTGTATGAGCAATTACATGCTATGTTGAGCTATTCTTGGTAGCTGCATTTTTGCATATGTGGTTGAATAATTGAACTGCTACTTAATCTTTTTTATATGGGAAAATCGTGCCGTAAAATGATAAATTGTTTAGTTGTATTTTTGGATGTTTTGGTGATGAAACATATGTTTGTTTGATGATATTTTTTTGGCTATTGCTTGTGGATCTCTTCAGTGATTATTTTGAAGGTTTACAGCAAAATTTTTGTTGAACGACTTCCTATGATTTCGAGTTGATGAGGTTGCACATATAGGGGAGTGTTTTTTATTATCTCAAGTGTTTTTCTTTGTTTATATCTTTATTGATTTAATCACTTGAGTTGTCTTATTTTCATCTTTATTATCAAACATTGTTGTGAAAATCCTCTGTTGAGGTCAGTAAAAGGTGGTCATATTATTGGGAGTGAAATACTTTCACGGGATGTAAGAACAAGTTAATAGTGTCAAGGGTTGAATGGTGTTGGCTCAATAAAACCTTGTATAAAACTATTTTTTTTGGTGAAATTGATTAAGCTAGGTGAGAATCCCACAGATGTAAGCAAGGTGTGCTGAACTGTGTTACCAAATTTCGATTGTTGATTTGTTAATTTTGTGTTTAATTTTTCTGTTTGCATTTTTTTGGAAAATTGACAATTGTTGTCACAGTTGCTTTGTATTAAGCAACCGACAAAAACAATTTAAAGCAAATGAGGCAGAACCAGATTTTGTAAAACTACACCCTTTCAAATTTTCAATTGGTATCAGAACTTAGGTCATTGAATCAAAACTTGGTACGTCAAGTTGATGTAGATTCATATTTTGCAATTATGGTTACAAAAGGAGGAGCATCAATCAGTAGGCCACCTTTAAGAGATGGTTCTAATCACCCTGCCTAGAAATCAAGGATAAGAGTATTTATTCAAGCATAAGGAACCAAATGATGGAATTATATTTTGAATGGCTAAACACATCCAGTGACAATTGATGAAAAGGGAGAAGTGATACTTAAAGATCCATTTGAATGGACAAGGGCTGAAGAAGAGGGAGCGCTTGGAAATTTTCAAGCAATGCATGCTATCTTCAGTGCGGTAGATGAAGGTCACTTTGCTATGATTTCAGCTTGTGAATTAGCAAAAGAAGCGTGGGACACTCTACAAATAATACATGAGGGATCAAAATTTGTGATAGCTTTGAAACTTCAAATATTGGTCGCGAGATTTGAAGAGCTGAAGATGGATGAAAGCGATACTATTGGAGAATTCCATAAGAGGTTGCATGACATTGCCAACCTAGCACATCAACTTTGGAAAAGTATTCAAATTTGAAACTTGTCAAGAAGACAATTAGATCACTACCTCCGAGATTTATACCAAAAATTGCAACCATCGAAGAAGCCCATAATATCAATGAATTATCTTTGGATAAAGTAATTAGGATTCTTACACACTTTAAGATGAACTTCTTGAGAGATAAGTGTGAGAAGAACAAGGGTTGGCTTTGCAAGTTGAAGTTGCTAAATCCATGTATGATTTAGGAGATGACTCTGTTTAAAATGATAATGTGGTGTCACTAATAAGAAATTTTAGCAAGTGGTTAAAGAAGTTGAAGAAAGATAGACCCGAGTTTAGGTAGGATGGTGAGAGTTAATCAAATAATAATTTCAAACAACAAGAAGAAACTCAAAAAGTTGAAAGAAAGGTAAAGAAAATTCAATGTCATGAATATCAAGGCTTTAGACATGTACAAATAGAATGTGCTAACACTTTGAAAAAGAGAAAAGGTAAGTCTTATATGAGCAACTGGAGTGAAAATGAATCTGAAAGTACGTATGGTAATGAAGAGGAATTTGTAAGTAATCATACTGCATTAATTGCTTTATACAGCAGAAGTCCATTTGCTTGCTTAACAGCAACCAAAGAAGAAACTAATGAGAAAAACCTAGATGAATCAGTCCAAAATTCCAAGAAAAACGTAGATGAGTCAATTCAAAGTTTCAGTCCAGATTATGACAGTGATGATAGTGATTCAGGATAAAAAAAAGGGAGGATATTTGCAAGCTTATGAGTTAATGTATATAAAATAGGTATAAACGTGTAAGAAGAATGAGAAGCTTAAGAAGGATAATTCTACTATGAAGAATATCATCTAAGATTTAGAGAAGATGATGTTATCTATAATGGATGAACTTGATGAAACAAAGTTGAAGTTAGTCAATACAAAAAAGGTATAAGGATGTTAAATGGAGGTACAAAAAAGGTTAAACAATTGTTAGAAATTGGTAAAACCAAAGGAGACTTTCAAGGTGCAGGATATAAAGTTGAATGTTCTAAGTTGAATAATGGGCAAAGTGGTGAAGATAAATTTGTTAAAGTAGAAACTTCAAAGAAGTACCAAAAATTTGTTCCTACATGTCACTTTTGTGGGGTAAACGGACACATAAGACCGAATTGTTACAAGTTATTATAGATGATGTTTTAGAGGGCTCAAAACTGAAAATCTAGACACCCTTCAATGAATTTTCAACAGCAACCCATATTACCAAAGCATACTTAGGTTAGAAAGGGTCAATTACAAACAATTGTAACTCTTAAATCCATGTGGGTTGCTTCTAATAATGGTTGTTATTTTGACAGAGGGTGTTCACATCATATGACAAGTGAAAGAAGTTATTTAATGGATTATCAAAGTTGTGTAGATGACCACTTTACTTTTGGTGATGGAAAGAAGGCTTCGGCCATTGGCAGGACTCTTTGTGTGGATGGACAACCAAACTTCAAAAATGTGCTTCACGTTGATGGTTTAAAAGCTAACTTAGTAAGTATTAGTCAACTTTGTGATGATGGGATGTTAGTTAAATTTACTAGTGATGGATGTAAGGTGTTGAACGAACAAGGAAAGTGTTTAGTAAGTGGTGGAAGATTGGTGGATAATTGCTACATGTTGCAAGCTATTACTTCTTACAATTTAGCCTCATATGATAATAAGACTTTATGGCACCAAATGATTGATAAGGTGGTAAAAGAAAACTTCAGAATCAGCCTCACAAATCATAACAGAGATGCAAGGGAGTTAATACCAAAAACTGTCCAGATCCATAGTTAGTTGTTATTGTAAAAGAAATCAATCACACAGAGGATCATTTAGTTGCTTATGAGGAAGCAACCAAAACGAGGAATAAGGCCATGTTTGAATTTCTTTGAGGGGCACTGAGATTGTGTGCTTTACATTTTTTAAGTATATTGATTTTGTTTATTTAAAAACAAAAAGAGTAAGTAAAAAAATTCAAAGGTGTTAACATCTAGGATTTTTGGGTTTTCTACAGTTTAGGCGATTAGTGTGTGTTTGACTTTTTCTTTATTTGTTGAATAGTATATTTGATGTGAAAATGATGCTTTGCTTAATGGTTTGAGAGTTCTATTTCTGAATTTTGATTTACAGAGTTATGTTGAGAAAATGTCAAGCTTGGTTGAAGACCTATAGGAAGAATATGATTTTCTATGATTTGGGTTTTTTAAGTTTTATCTTGGTTTATCTCTACATCGTGGGCTGCATGAATTTAGGCAATATACTTCCATATCGCTAATATGAGGAGGAGATTGATTAAGTTTGATCAGTGAATGCATTTTTGGGGTTTATGTATTTAATCAGACATATGCAGATGGCTTTGATGCGAATAATGATATATTGACTAGAGTTTTAACTGGTGATAAATTGTCATCTTGTCATCTAGTGTTTTGACTGCATTATGTGTTTATGATTCTTCCACTTCACATATTGCTAATTTTGATTCCTTTTTAGTCGAAGAGATTGATCTCATTGAAGAGATTCTTCTTTTTGGCATTGTTTTGTCCTAATGGGGAAAATTTTGGATGATTAGATAATTGTCTATTTGGGATCATTCTGTCTTTGGATATTTTCCACTTATGTAAATTGACAATTGTTTTTGAGAACTTGATGTTAGTTGGAACTCGATGTTCGATTAAGACGGAGTGTCCAATTATCTTCTTATGGGGGGTTCTCATATGTGGCAAATAATGCCTAAAAGGGAGAGGTTGTTTAGATATTTATTACGATATCTTTTTAATTAATTTTGGGCATTATTTGTAATTGGACATAGTTGGGTAATTGAGATATATCATTATGATAGGTAATCTACCTTATGTGTGATTCTTAAAGATAAGATTACTTGAAGGACAAAATCCTAGTGATGAAAGGATTTAATTAGGATAAAATCACCATATCTTAATAAGGATAATGCACAGATTTTTTGGGTGATTTTGGAGCTATATTTGACAGCCTATTTCAGTAGTTCTATCTATCTAAGTCAGCTGATTTTTTAGAGATTCAATTTGACATTGGGCATCTGTGTTTTTCTCCATTGGTAGTATGAATTTTTTGGGCGGCTGAGTTATTATTTTTGTGAGGGGAAACTGGCAAAAATTAATCAATTTGTACAGCTACATTTCTGCATATGTGGGTGAATAATTGGCCTACTGCTTAATCATGTTTGTATGGGAAAAATGTGCAATAAAGTGATAAATTGTGCAGCTGTATTTTTTGATGTTTCAGTGATGAGACACATATTTATTTGATGATCTTTTTGTGGTTGCTGTGCGTGGATCTCTTTAGTGATTATTTCAAAGGTTCACAACATAATTTTTGTTGAACGACTTCCCATGATTTTTGAGATGATGAGGTTGCTCATATAGGGGAGTGTTTTTATTTGAAGTGTTTTTCTTTGTTTACGTCTTTATTGATTTAATCACTTGAGTTGTCTTATTTTAATTTTTATTATCAAATATTGTTGTGAAATTTTTTTGTTGATGTTAGCACAAGGTGGTCGTGTTATTGAGAGTGAAATACTTTCATAGGGTGTGAAGAATGAGTAGTATCAAGGATTAAGTGGTGCCGGCTCAATAAATCCTTGTTTAAAACTATTGTTCTTTGGTGAAAGTGATTAAGCTGGATGAGAACCCTACAGATGTAGGCAAGGTATGTCAAACTACGTTACCAAATTTCAGTTATTGATTTGTTCATTTTGTGTTTAATTTTTTCTGTTTGCGTTTCTCTGCAAATTGACATTTATTAACATAATTGCTATGTATTAAAGCAATCAACAAAAACAATTTAAAGCAACTGAGGCAAAACAAGATTTTGTGAAACTACACCTTTTGAAATTTTTACTTTTTATTTTATTTCATGATGCTGCTAAAAGAAAATGAATAAAGTCTCATCTCTCTTAGCATATACGGTTTGTTATTCTCTTCTTCGTAAGTAATAGAAGATAACGAACAATCTCAACCTCATTTAAATGTTTAAGGGATGTTTGTTTCCGTTTTTTCTTCCTTTTTTTGTTACCCTTTTTGTAAAAAGAAAAACAGGTAAGTAAAACGTGTTTGGTTTACTCTGTTGTGACTTTTTGTTTCTGAAAATAGAAAAACCACAATAGTTTTACAGAAACTAGAAAACATCGTTTCTCTGAATTTTGACAACATGTTTTCTTCGACAAAAAAACAGCATATCCTTATTTTCTATCTCGATTGATAATAATAATAAAAAAGTACAAAATTTATATTAATAATTAATAATAATAATAAGATAATTAATTTGGAATAATAAAATTAATAATATTAATAATAGTAAGTAGAAAATTTATAA
>JANPWU010000002.1:22041238-22052487 GCA_024707465.1 Erythroxylum daphnites
ATTTTCTATTTAGAAGTTATATTTTTATGTGCTATACAACCCGATGGATATCCAAAAACCCGAACAACCCAATAGATTTGGATATGGATAGTAAATCGTAAAAATCGATGGATATGGATATGGATATGGATATGGGTTGAGTCATAAAAAATGGATATAGATATGAGTTGAGTAAAACCCGAACCGAACCCTACCCATTGTCATCCCTAATTATGACCATAGTTATAGTTTGGTTATTGTGACAATATAAAGTAGACACTAATTAATTGAATATTTATTAACAAAAATTTTTGACGCAACAAGTAAAATATTATGTGACGATTAATAGTTTCGTAACAAAAAGAACAAAATGTTAGTGACCAAACTATTTTTTGTTAAAAAAATATAAAATATTAGCTACTAGCATATGTTTTGTCACAATTACAATCTATTCCCGCCAAAATTATTTTGGCGCCAAAATGCATCTGCTTTTAATGACAAAACTTAGTGATAAAAGAAAAGTTGTCACTATTAATATATAAGTAGTGACAACTTAATAGTGAAAGATACTAATTTGTCACAATTACTATTGCATTAGTGACAAAAAAATAAATCATCACAATTAGTTCAAACAATAGTGACAATCCAATGTCTTGTCACAAAAAATATCGTATTTGTGACGAAATAATAGTTAGTCACAAAATATTGGTCACCAAATGTCTTAACTCTAGTAGTGCATCCCCACCCCCTTCTACTATTATATCCATATTCATAGCCAACCCCATGCTCAAACCAAACACCTAGTTAGTTTTTTCTTTTGAGGATAAGCTGACGAAAAGAATGAACGAAGAAGGGAGTTTAAGAAAGTTAATAGCATTTGGCTTTTTTGACTAACATCTGATTCCATTCTCAAAAAATTAAAGAAATTAGAGTAAACTAGTGGCGACATAATCTTTGAAACTAATTTTTTAAAAAACTAGTTAGACTTAGTTAGAAAAAGCAATAATTAAAAAACTCAACTGGAACAATCGGTTCAACCATAAAAATCCTGAACGGTTCAATTTTTCGGTTCAATTTTTAACTTTTCAGTTAAAAAATGGTTAGACTTAGTTAGAAAAAGTAATAATTAAAAAACTCAATTGGAATAACCGGTTTAACCATAAAAACCCTTAACAGTTCAACTTTTCGGTTCGATTTTTAACTTTTCAGTTTACTTTACTTTCATAACTCTTATTGTTAGAAATCAAAATAAATCAATTAATTTTTATTTAACAATTTTTTTATTAAATTAAATTTTAAATTTTTTGATGGTAAGGGTAATCTCTTTTAACCATATTTTAAATTTTAAATTTTTATTTAATTTTTAACTAATTTTATAACATCCTAATACCGATTGAACCATTTAAACTTTAAACCTCTTATCTTACTAGTTTAACTTCCGTTCTATTTTTAAAACATTAACCAAAAGAAAGAAGGGAGAACGTTAGACAATTTTTATAAGTTACCCGGGTGTAGTTTGTAATTATCACGTATTAACTATTGTGATACAGGCATACCAGTTGAGAAGAAACTTACAACTACAATGGACATCATCGAGGATTTAAATTACCGTTTACTTGTACTTCCAAAAAGGTGTAGAGTTTTCTAATAACACAAGTTTAATATTTGAACTTCTGGGAAAAAAAAAATAAAAGCTTCTGAATATTAAAGAAAGAGTAAGAACAAGGGAGCGTGAGGTGGACGAGAAAAGCGGTATTTTGGTTGGATGAAGTTTCCGACACTTGTAGTCATGTGGCTGCAGAGGCTTTGAGGGCCTTCCATGTCCTTTCCGGACAATAACATTCGTGTCAAGGTACGATTGGGTACTGCCAGAACTTTGAGTGGTTCTAAGGATAAAAAGGCAAGGGCCTGTAAGATGCGAGGTGGGAGTGGGAAAGCGCGTGACTAACAAACAAATAAGAGAAAAACCGATCCAAATCACACGGTGAGATATGAGAAGAGAATATGCTTGACATAACTGACAACCACGCGCTTAAGATGAAAATTAATAAAAGACGTTATCATTAGGTGATTCTAATCCAACTCAGTCACATTGGTCCTCACCGATCCCCAATAGGACGTAAAATAATAACAGTATGTATTCATTTAGATAACGCGCCACAAACATAAAGGAGCGTGAGAGATACTCACAGTGTAAGCCGCCCCGCTCAGTCAAGTACCCACGTTGACTCGGACACCCTTGTTCAATACGTCACTCGCCGATGTAAGTAATATCCATCCGCTCCCCTATATAAAAGCACACCCTTACTAGCCTCTTCAAACGCATGTTCTGTTTCCTCCTACAAAGCTGCTTGCTAGGAAAGTAAATGAATATGGCACCTAGGGAGAAATCCACTACCCTCAAAGTTAACGGCGGAGGAATTATGAAGGAAGTACATTTCAGAGGAGTCAGAAAGCGGCCGTGGGGAAGGTACGCTGCAGAGATTAGAGATCCCGGCAAGAAGACCCGTGTCTGGCTCGGCACCTTCGACACGGCGGAGGAAGCCGCCTGGGCTTATGACGCCGCTGCTCGCGAGTTCCGCGGTGCCAAGGCCAAGACTAATTTCCCTATCCCTTCCGACAACACTAATAATGTTATTGTTAGAAACAACAAAACTGATAGGAAAAACAACAATAATCAGAGCTCTAGTCAGAGTAGCACCGTGGAGTCGTCCAGCAGAGAGACGCTGGCACTGATGATCGAATCCCAACCCTTGGATCTTGACCTAGGACCTACCCCAGCCGCTGCTTCTGCCAGGTTTCCGTTTCAACCGGCATGCGGTTTCTTTTCGCACATGCCTTCGTTGAGTCACCAGAGTACTTATTATTTTGATGCGGTGGTGAAGAGTCATCCGTATCAGCGGCTTATGTATCAGGCTGTGTTTCCTAATGCAGGTGGTGGGGTCCAGAGTGATTCCGATTCATCCTCTTTCAGCCATCATGACGTCATCAAGCCAGCTCGGCGACCTCTTGATCTAGATCTCAACCTCCTTCCGGAACCAGAAACCGCCTGAGTTTACTATATATATATATATTGGAATTTAATTATCGTGTTTTGTTTTGTTATTTTCTGAAGTAGGAAATAAGACAGGTTAGAGAAATTCATGTTTAAAACGGAAAAGGGTTAAAAGAGAAGTGAGAGCTTTGTTACGTGGTCGGCTGTGTTGTTGATCAGGTGGTTAAAGCTCGAAGTGAATATTCAATCAAGGATGTTTCCTTTTTTTTCAGTGGTGAAATTTCTTATTTCTCACTGTTCTTGGAGCATTAATTCATTTTCTGTTCTCCAGACGTTTCTAATCAATAGATTCGACAGAAGTATTGCCTTTTCTTATTTTATTATATTTAAATTTTGTGCGTTTTTTATGTTTATTTTCGGTGGCCGGAGAAGGTAATCGGTATTTGTTATTGAGAGGGGAGGATAGGATAGGAGACGAGTCCGGTTGTTGTCCTTGTCGGTTCGTTGTTTTGCCTTGTGTCTGACGGTAACAAAAGCAGCACCATAGACGATCTGCCACGTGCCATGTTTTGTCCTATCATATTTTGCAGCCACCGAAAGCAATTTGAGTTACAAGATTTAGGTGTACATGAAGGGTTGATGAAGCCTGCCCGTGAACCCGCTATTGATATACACATTTATTCCTCCCAGTACAACTTTCTTCACTTGGGTAAGTTCGACATTGTTTTGGAGTTGTAGCAAGTCGTCGTATATCAACTTTGCCAATGAACCCTAAAACCTTTGTTGAGGAGTAAAATAAAAATTATGGCGGTACTGGTACACACACACACAGCTTTTTGGGGAAAGCGTGTGAAAATGAAATATTTCGTCTGACTGCCTAATTCGGGAAAGTGCACGTGGTACGCGGGCCATCTGATGGATCCCCTTATTGTCTTTCCAATTCGGTATTTAAGAGCTAGGAATGGAAGAGGCGGGCAGGCACAGAAAATGGAAGCTTTTCGAGTCGACGTGGATCCCACGATTGGTCTATGCATGTAATATTGCAATCACGTCAAATAAACTTCAACCTCACAACTCGCCTCCTTATTTATTTATGAATATTCTACTAAAGTTCATTGGGATATTACTAAATACCGAAATATTCTACACTCGCAAGCTATATTATCAAGTTATTTAATGATTTGAAGACTCCTAAATTCAAGTAATGAATTGCCTTTTCTATGACTTCTCATGTCTCAAATTCTGCAAACCAATATTTCAATCAAATTTCCACTATAACCCAATTAAATATGGGATGCCTGCTTTTGAGGATGTTTTCACCGGTAAAACACATATATCCACACACAAAAAATTGCATGTTGGAGTCTCAATAAAGATATTCACAATTCACTTAAAAATCTTGAAAAAAAAAATTGACTTGAAGTGAAGATATATTAAATATTTATAAATATAACATTTAGTTAAGAGATGGAGAGTTTAGTAACACAAGTGACTTCACCATAATATAGAATTAAGTGTTTTCTTTTTCTTTAGGAATTTTCCACATTTTAGTTACCAAAATACATGCATTAACTTTTTAAGGATAAATGGAGCATGCAAACGATTCATGTGACATGACAGGAAAAGGCTAGTTATTACTAAAATCGATCTTATTGATAATTAAACAAATCAGTATAGTTAATAACAAAAGGCAAGGGGTAGAGGCAACGTGCCCGACTCCAACTTGTTGGGTTAGGTAAACGGATTGAGGGAGGGTGGTGGGGTCGGCGGCCTATTGATGAGTCGTGAGTGGACGTTTGTTGAACTTGCACATCCTTGTTTTGTTTCAGAATCTAACCGTATAAGCCTCCGGCTACAGCCCCCCAACGACGTCTCTGTCCGGCTGCGTTCGCTTATTGAAAAGATCAAACGTGTGTATGCTTTTCTTTTACTTTCAATAAGATTTGAAATATAAAACGCCGGAGTGCCAACTGCCAACCGAGTATACAATTCGTTTCTTGGCGAGTAAACATAAAACAAGTTCTTTACACCAATTAAGCGACTATTACAAATGCTGTTTATTCCCAGAAGTCCATATTAATTATCTTTATCCAGGATAGTCCATTATCAGGGATACTGCCAAAATTACGGAAGATTAAACTGGTAACAACTTTCCGTATAAGATGTACCAAAGTTATCTTCCCTAACATTTCCACTTTATTCCCTTCAAATTTCCAATTATTTGGATTTGATTCATTGATGTTGAAATAGACCTAATGTCAATGACTAACACACACACACATATTGTATTTTAGCCTTACAGATTTAAGAAACCATTGGTACGTGGTCATCATTACTCGTGGATGCAAGTCTTCTTCATGTATACTGTGGCCCTTTCTACTACTTTTAATGCAAATGGAATTTAAGCAACTATAGGAGTGTTTTGAAGCAATCTTATGAATACTGTATTAGTATTAGTCAAATTTACTTATGATACAATATAATATCGATATCAATCAATATCGAGTATCGATAAATTAATTTCAAAATTTTTAAAATTATAAAGTAATCCCTCTCAAATTTGAGATAATTAGCTTCTCTCTATATTTTTTTCTTTTAGATTTTCTTGTGAAATCTAACACCATGACCAATGTTTTGTATTTCGCTCTATACTGGTCGAAAATGGTCCGAGGCAGAGGGGGGTCGATACCAAGAGTAAATATCAGTCGGTATTAGCGTTTTTCGCTTAGTACTGACTGGTACTACCAGTATTCAAAATATCAGTTATATACCAGTCGGTACTATAAGTTTTACAGAGTTGAAGGACTAAGTTGCAAAAAAACAAAATCCCCCCTCCCACTCCCACCCAACGATCTTCTCTTCTTTTTCTCCAACAATTTTTTTTCTCTCTCTTTCTCATTCAAGGACCACTTCGGCAGCCCTCCCTCTCTTTTCCGGTGACACCAAAGCCCCACCACCGACGCCCACCACCAGCAGCCTCCCCCTGCTCTCTCATTCTCCCACTTTTTTTATTTCTCTCTCACAAATCTCACACTCCTACCACCACCACCAATGCCACCAGACCACCACCGATGCCCCACCAACCCACCCACCACTTATGGAGTCTTGGGTCTCCTCCTCAACGCTAGATCTAAAATAGATATAGATCTTTTTCCGACCCAACTCCACCCGTTGAAATTGTTGTTGAATTCAGAAATAATTAGGTATGTGTTTATAACTTTATGTATATTTTGTAAATTGTGAATAAAATTGTTGGTGTATTTTTTTGAATTATGAATGGAATGTATTAATTTGTTGTTGTGTTGCTTATGTGTAGAATGGAACTGGATAATGGAAATTGATTCATTGAAGTTGTTTGCTTTCATCCATGGAAAGAGCACCGATTATATTTTATTCAGTTAGCACTAAGTTTTTTTGACAATTTTTTATCGCAAAATATGTTGTGGGATAGACATAAGGTTACTAATTTAGGGGGTGCTTGGTTCATAGGTTTGAAAGACATCAATGTATATGATAATGAAAAAAATCGGTTATTTATATATTATCATTGTATGAATAGTAATTTGATATCTAAATTTTGGTGATTACTCTATTCCCCCCAAATTTGTGAGGAATAAAAGTCATTTCATCCTTTTTAGTAAAATAATATATTAATTAGAATATATTAAATATAATTAATTGAAATTAAATATATTCTAAATATAATTAATTGAAATTAAATATATTATAAATATAATTAATTAGAATATATTAGAATATAATTAATTAAATATAATTACTATTAAATATAATTAATTATAATATATTTCTCAAGATTTTCAACAAATCAATCACTATCAATGGAAATGGTAATCATTCTTTCATCCTAACCAACCATAATAATTATAATAATTATATCCAATTTCATTCCTCACTATATTGATTTACATTTCTATTACCATTATCCTATGTGAACCAACCGCTACTTTTAGAGTTGACATAAATTTTTTTTAAAATTGGTATGCTAAATAATGTGACATATTCAAATTTATATCTTCTTATATATTATAAGATAATTACATCTTTATTTATGTGATATTAAATTTAATTTAATTACTTTTACAATTAAGTTATGAAGTTTAAGCCATTTAAAATAATAAACTTAAACTTAATTAAAAAGTCACAATCTAAACAAATTTTAGTAAAGCATGATTAACATTGACTTTGTTTGTTGCCTAATAAAAATATAAGTTTACAAAAAGGTAAATGTTATATGCATTAAGTAACAAAGGTTAATTATGATTAAACAATTTTTTAATAACTCTTCTTATACTTTAGAGTTATTGGTAGGAAGGCGAAGATGTGTGAGTTTACCAAGATTAGATAGATCGAATCTATTGTTTGACTTTTAATTATTAGCTTGTCAAGTATTTTAAAGTACATAATTAATGTATTAACTATATAATTGGTACAAGTTTATTAAAAGTATTGAATGCAAATTTCAAAATTCTTGGAAATGGAAATTGTTTATGTATGTTTTATGATTGTTGGAAATGGAAATTGTTTTATGTATGTTTTGTGATTATTGGAAATGGAAATTGTTAGAAATGAAAATTGCTTATATATGTTTTGTGATTGTTAGAAATGGAAATTATTTATGCATGTTTTGTGATGTTTGAATTGAAATTGTTTGAAATTGTTGAAAATGGAAATTGTTTATGTACGTTTTGTGATTGTTGGAAATGGAAATTGTTTATATGTGTTTTGTGAATGTTAAAAATGGAAATTGTTTTATGTATGTTTTGTGATTATTGGAAACAGAAATTGTTGAAAATTGTTTATATATGTTTTGTGATTGTTAGAAATGGAAATTGTTTATGTATGTTTTGTGATGTTTGAATTGAAATTATTCGAAATTGTTGAAAATGGAGATTCTTTATGTATGTTTTGTGATTGTTGGAAATGGAAATTGTTTATGTGTATTTTGTGATATTTGAAACTTTGAATTGAAATTGTTGGAAATAGTTTGAAGTGGAAATTATTGGCAATGGAAATTATTTATATATGTTTTGTAATGGATGAATTGAAATTGTTGGAGAATGTTAGAATTGAAATTGTTAGAATTGTTGGAATTTGGAAATAAAAATTGTTTATGTATGTTAAGTGATGTTTGAAACTTTGAATTGAAATTGTTCAAAAATGTTAGAAATGGAAGTGTTGGAAATTATTGGAAATGAAAATTGTTTATGTATGTTTTGTGATTGTTAGAAATAGAAATTGTTTTTGTATGTTTTGTGATGTTTGAATTGAAATTGTTCAAAATTGTTGGAAATGGAAATTGTTTATGTATGTTTTGTGCTTGTTAGAAATAGAAACTGTTTATGTATGTTTTATGTAATTATGTATGTTGAATAATTGAATTGTTAGTTTTTGACTTATGGTGAATTGTGTTCGATGAAATTATGGAATCGTTATTTTTATATATGCATTAATTTCTTTTTACAGATAAATGGAAGGGAGTTCAAGTACTCCTGATCAAACCACTTCAGGAAGATACAATGATCTAGCTTGGGCTCATGTTGCATTGCTCCCCATTATGAGGAACCATACTATTTGCTTGTGTATTAATCATTTAAAAGGTGAAGGAATCACCAAATGAAAGAAGCATTTAGCTGGGGCTAAAGGGGATATCGAACCCTGTAAAAAAGTAAGTCATGATGTGAAGTGGAAAATGAAAACTTTGCTTGAAGAATACCAATACAAAAAAGATAGAAGGAAGATATTGAATTATCAAATTGGTAGTGGAAGTTCATCTACGTGTTTTCATGATGATTGTGGAAATGTTGAAAGTGGTAATGGTAGTGGTAGTGTTCCATTCCAAGCCTAGGAAGAAGTGAATGTTACACCCGATCCTAATGTGAGGAAAAGAAGGCAAGTGACTAGTGTTTTTGCACCATCAATAATCTAGAGCCCAACCTTCAATTTGTAGTGTCATGCAATCAAGAGATGTAGCTCACAATGTAGATATGATAGTAGCTAGATGGTGGTACGATATAGGTTCATCATTCAATGCTTCCCAGTCTTATTGTTATCAACCTATGGTGGATGCTATAGTCTCTTTCGATTCAAGATACAAAGCTCCTTCGATTGATGACTTAAGAGGTGAACTTTTGAGTTGCTTAGTTTTTTAAATTAAAAGTTATTTGACAGAAAGAAGAGTGAATTGGGCTACTTATGGGTGTTCAATTATATATGATGGTTGGAAAAATAAGAGACAAGAGCCTAATATTAATTTTTTGGTTTATTCTGCAAATGGCTCAATGTTTTTGAAGTCAATTGATGCATCGGACTTTATTAGAAATATTGATACTTTATTTGAGATATTCAATGAAGTTGTGAATGAAGTAAGGCTAAAAAATATTGTTTAGTCCATTATTGACAATGATTCTACTTATATAGCAGCAAGAAAAAGGGTTACATAATAAGTATAAATTTACTCCTTATGTTGCACATTGCATTGACCTAATGCTAGAGAATATATGGGATCCTAGGTATTTTCCTATAATAGATGAGACTATGCAGAAAGCTAAAAAGATGACCAAGTTCATTTATAATTGTGCATGGGTGTTAAATTTAATGAGAAAGGAATTTACCAATGGTAGGAATTTGTGTCGTCCTGTTGTGACAAGATTTGCAATAAATTTCTTATCACTTTAGTCTTTCTTTACAATGAAGAAATAGTTAAGACAAAACTTTATAAGTGGTAAATAAGTTGCATCTTAACATGTTAGATCTAATGCTGAATTGGAGGTTTCCATAATTATATTGGAAGATAGAGAATTTTGGTCTCAATGTCAATTTGTTATCTGAGTTTGTGATTCTTTAGTGAAGGTGCTTTGCTTGGCTGAAAAAAGACGACAATGGTTTTTTTTTTTTTGATGTCATAGAGAGGGCAAATGAAGCAATCAAGGCTAATATAAAATATGAGCCTTCTTTATACACACCGTATCGTACAATCATCAATGAGAGACAAGAAAGGAAACTTTCTTTTCTGTTATTTACAACTGGGTTATTTTTGAATCCTATTGTCTATTTCAGACTGGATTTTACAAAGAAAGCTAAAGTTAGTAGACGAATGCTATTCACTATTGCAACAATTGTTGGCTATGAAATGATGCAAGATCTCTTGAGATTACAAATGGAGCTTTATAAGTAGTCTTCTGGAGATTTTGGAATGCCAATTGCTATTCAACAAAGAGCAAAACTTTCTTCAGGTATTAGTTATTTCTTTTTTCTTATGTATTGAAAATTATTTATCACACATATTTTTTTAACGTTACTTTTGTTATTTACGACTTACAGTTTCTTGGTGAGATCAATTCGGAACTGGTGTTCCAGAATTGCAAAGGTTTGCAATTCAGAGTTTAAGTCAATGTGTGAGTGCAATGGGTTGTGAACAGAACTTGAGCACATTTGAATTCATCCATTCCAATAAAGGAATAAATTAAAGCACAAGAGATTGAATGACTTAGTTTCATTTGTTATAATTAAAAACTTCAGGAAAGGTATATTATTATTATTATTATTAATTTCGATATAATTTCTAATCATTTTCTGATAATTATATTTTATTGTTTACTAGGACTCTTTGTAACAGCCCACTCCCGCGTGACCCGAACCCGACATCGATGGTGATATCCGAGTCCGTGCCTTACGAGGGTGGCGTGCTACATCACTTAGTCAAAATTCAGTATAAATTTTATTTTTGAAACACAAACATACACTATAGGAAAAATTATAAACATATATAATCACCGGTACATACAATGACCACGGGGGCCCTTTTCATAAATACAAAGTACTACAGTCCGTTGACTTTACAAATTGACTAATCATTTGTACAAAAATTCAGAAAAAACAAATTGTTTGACACTAATGCAGACGCGAACTGATCTCGATCTCTTCTCTTTCTCACAGGCGGTTGTCATACGCCCGTTACCTAACGGGGTATTCCACTAGGTCCTGAAAAATAATTGCAAATTTTGGGTGAGTTTTGCGAACTCAGTGAGGTGACCAACATCGATGGTCCACTCAATTCATGCAACACATCATGTCACATAACATATACTCAATTGGTTGCATATTTGATCACATTTATAATTTCACTTGAACACAGAGATAATTCCCCTTGAGCATAGACAAATTATACATATCATTCGATTAGACAAACATAGCCAAATGGATACATGCAACACTCAAGCATAACACAGTTGTTTCATAATTCACATTCAGAAGT
>JANPWU010000002.1:22143728-22156555 GCA_024707465.1 Erythroxylum daphnites
TAATTGTTAATGCACCACTTAATTGTTAGTGCACCAAATGCACCACTTAATTGTTAGTGTGCCACTTCTATTATCATAATAGTATTTTATTAGAAATTTTGTACTATAAATAGAAGGGTTAACTTGATGTAAGAGATACCAATTTTATAAGAAGAATTCTCCTCTCCCAAATATTCTTAAGTTTTAGTTTCGGTTTTATAACACACATAATTTATGATATATCCATTCACTATTAATTGTGTTGTCATTAACCAAAATAGGTCATAAGTAGTATTAAAACATAACAATCTCTATGGGAGATATTATGGAGATCTCAAGTCAAATAATTACTTATTCAATCATCACAATGAGAATTTCAGTAGATACACAAGTAATGTTTCAAATGAAATTTCGTATGGGTCAGATTATTGAACTTGTTCTTAAGCAAGCACTCATATATTTGTTTAAGTATATTCATAATTTAGTCTATGAGATTGGTTACTTCCTTAATAGGAAAGAAACATAAAATGCGCTAGTTTTTTTATACTCTACTAATGTTCAATCTTAATAGAATAATGTTCAATCCTATGAGCTTTATCATATATATATATATATAAATATGTACAGTATAAAGAATGTCTGTAAATAATTATGTCATTAAACTACAACCAACTTACTAGATGTAGGATATAAACCAATAACCCCTTGCTTGCATTAAGCCAACCATTTAAGTACCTTATAACACATCACTATATGATGATCATGGTACTGCTGGGTTAGTGGTTTAATGAGAGAATTCTATAAAATTCTCTATAGTGTACATTTGCTTCAATTTTACAACTTTCATCTTAATTATCTTTATAATTAAGAGAAATTATCTAAATACGTACTTAAAGCTTTGATGAGACCTTAGCTCCTTTTACATGACTAAAGGCTCTAATGTTCTATAGTACATTATTATCTAAACAATGCAAGGAATTATACCAAGTTTATTAATGAACTTCTTGATTTAATTAATCATTTCTACCAAATGAAAACTATATTATAGTTTAATTAGCAACCATTGCTACATTGAACCTTCCCAATCTCAAAATAATATTGTTCTAAGTAAAATATACCTTAAATAGGATTTACTTTTAAAGTGTTTTTTTTTTGAAATGGTAACATATATATTAAATAAATAAGAGTTCGTACAAGAAAGTAAATTATATACAAACTGGAAACAAGGCCACAGGCGGCCAGCAAAAATAATCAGAGAAGCCACAGGCGGCGCGCTAAACAAAGGGAAGAACCATAGGCGGCTCTCCAAAGAACAAAAGCAACTAGCCACAAATGGCCTACAAAATAAAACACAAAAGCACTACGAGGAAAGGCGCCAGATGTGAGACCCGCAAATCCCCTAAAAGTCCAGCTGCCGAGCAGGAAGTAGATCAGCAGGTGCCAACGAAGCATCAAAAAGGAGGTCGCCGAAGGTGCTCACATACTGAGGGCGATGGATGCTGCTAGGGATAGAGGCCTCCAAACTCAGGACACAGGGCATCGGACTTGGAGTGGCCGGCAGCTCTGGAAGCAAATCAGGGCGAGGGGTGCCAATCGGGCTCAGAGAACCAGAAAGCGGGCTGGAGGAAGGCAACAGGGCCGTAGCTGCAGCAGGACTAGGGGTGGGAGGCGGACTAGACCGGAGCTCAGGAGAAGAAACAGGGCCGGGCTCCATGGGGGGGGCCACCACAGGAGCAACAATAGGAGCAACCAAAGTCGGACTAGGCGTGGTCGGCAACTCGGGAAGCAAATCCGGGCTAGGAGTGCCAATCGGACGAAGAGAACCGGGAAGCAGGCTGGAGGAAGGCAACAGGGCCAGAGCCGCAGCAGGACTAGCGGACTAAACATCGGGTCCACTGATGGAGATTGTCTAGTATAGCGTGGTCTGGGAGGACCACTGGCCCAAACGATCGAGCATGGGATTTACCCGAAAATTTAAGGCCAATTGAAGAAATGGAAACACGAACTCTATCGACCCAAAAAAAATCCGAGGATTTTTTAATGGGCGGTCGAGATTTGCCTAATTCCTTATTCACATTCATAGCAGTGGCATAAGAATTAACAGCAGGATTAGGGAAAATACCTCCTCCAATGGCCTGTGGGCTGCTTACTATTGGGGCAGAGTAGCCGGGGAGCCCAGAGAAAAGCTTCCCCTGTAAAGTGGGCTGCTGCCCATTAGCCACACCTAAAGCTGCTGGGCCAGGAGGCAACAGAGGGCCCAGCTGTCCTTGGAGGGCTGAGAGCCCTTGAGGTGGAGTCTGCCCCTAGATATTTTAAATAATAAACACCTTTAATACATTATCTTTGAACTTAAACTTAGAATAGTACACAAATTCTATATATATATTTACAGATGTAACTCCAAAAATTAAATTATTAACTTTTGTACATCCAATAAGAGTTGCTCTTGGACTATCAAATATTCAAAAATTAAAAATATGGATTATTGTTCTCTCTATAAGTAATATGTCTTTACATACTCCTACTGAAGAGGACAACAATATTCTCGCTAACCTACTCGTAAATATGATTAATTCACAAACATCTCCAAAGTAAACTATTTGAATTTATCATAAAAGTAAATCTCTCAACATCTCATAGTCTTTCAACTATACATCAAATATATTAACAAAGGAACTAGTTCCAATTGGATGTATTGTTATATAACTTATCAAATATCATCTTACTCCTACTACTTATCATGAGAGCAATTCTCCTATAAGTGTTCATTGAAATAAAAAAAAATTGTTTGATGGATTTGTAAGATTATATCTAACCTTTCGGATAGCACATAACATTTTATTATCTAATTTAGTTCTGAATTTATTAGATAATACATGCTCCAACTAAGCATCATATCCCAAAATCATGAACTTTGACTCTTTAAAGTCTTAGCGTCATGTTTCTGATATGAAATCTTATTAATTTATTTAATTGGAATTACCAAAGGTAAATTGTTGTATCGTGCATATCTATAAAAGAAATAGATATTATACTATGCCAGATCTCATATTACAATTTCTCCTTACACAAATTTATACTATTACGAAATATAGTTGTGAAATTATTCACTATAGAATCTCTATCTCTATAAATAACCAAATAAATCTATATATAATTACATCGATCTCATCGAAATGTTTCAACATATACTCAAATTTAAATGCTCTAAACTTTTTAAATATTAAATCAATATTTTATTTAATAAATATGACTATATCAAATAAATTATTAGTAAATATAATGAAATATAGGTATAATCTTTTTATTAATTGCTCTTATATCCACACATCACATTTATATGATTTAAGAATTCAATACCATCATCATCCTTTTACCAAAGGTTGATTTGGTTATTCTTCAATCACAAGCTTCATCTGATTCATAATTATGTGAAACTTTATGATTCTTATTATATTTATTTAACCAACATAGCATAAAAAGGATAATCTCGGTTATCTAACTTTATATTCTTGCCACTTATGTTAAATAATCATAAATTTCCTTTTGATCTAACATATACAAAACTATTTTCATAAACTTGAATCAACTATTTTATTCAATAATATATTTCTTCTGATGTCTCAAACATTATAATAATTTTGAATTTAAATTATATATATGTATGTATGTATGTATGTATGTATGTATGTTTGTTTGTTTTGATAAGAAAAATGTTGCAATCAATTTTTCTTCTAATGACAACTACTATCATACTATAGCAAATACCTTTAATTATAATCCATATTTATGCTTTTAGTAAGCTAAATTAAGCAGCATAATTCCATTCAGATACTATACTTTTAGCTCTACTTTATGTAACTTCTTACATCATGCTATCATAGTGTTGACACACATCTTATATAAGGCTATTAAGTTTATAAGATATTAGTTAACTCAAAATGTCATTACATTTTGTCATCTATATGTTATTGATATATCTCTAAAACTTTGTCACCAAATCCTCAATAGGGATTAATAGTAAAATTGTATAATCGACATAAAAATTTTCTTTTGTATCTTTGAGAAATCTTTTGAAACGTAACATGTGTCTAAGAATTTCGTTCACTAACTCTTAGTATCAAATATACTAAACAAACACAATTTCAACTCAAAATAAAATATAAATATAACAAAAGAAAGTAGTTGATTATATACCATGATAACCAAATAATATTAGGACTTTAATCATATAGTTAAATTTAATTGATCTTGAGATACTCATTAAATTAACTAAACTTGAACTAGGTAAATACCATCCTTATCAATTACATCTCATGTGACTCGTAGATTCGTTAGGTGACAACTCTTGTCAAAACATATCTTATATGTTATTTTTAACCGTGACTCTTAATTTATATGATCATGAGTTACTCTTCCAAATTAAAGACATAGAAGTTTCAGAATAATTGAATCATAAATTACTTTTGGATGTACTCAGTGATGTGGAGTGGATAATAGCAGGAGGTATAAAAATAATGATAGTATCTAAGTTGTCTTTTATTTTTCTAGATTGAAGGGAATTGAGGAGAGAAGGGATTAAAACTTTAGTTGTAAACCAGTTAAGCAAGAATGAAGTTTATATAATTCTATTGATATCAGTTTTAACACTAAACAAGGGTATATCATTTAATAATTTTACATCAAATTCCTAGGTTCTCTTTTGTGAAGGAAGATTGAGTTAACATATTTGAACTTAACATGTTTTGTGAAAAAATTATTTAACAGGTTAGGAGTGTAATCTTACTAGTTAACACTCCTTTTTCACGTTTATGAGTTGAGCTCAAGTCTAAATTTCGATATAACATGATCTGCAAATGGGGATAGCTATTTTAGTTATGTAACACAAATGTTAAGAAGTTAAATTCGATCACCACTCTAACTAATTGGTAGATAGATTTAAGTGTCTCTCATTTAGAGTCAACGAATCACTTGCATTGTTCATTTTTTAACTCCTTAAAACAAAGTTAGTTTGT
The DNA here is from genome assembly GCA_024707465.1 of Erythroxylum daphnites. Classification (NCBI taxonomy): domain Eukaryota; kingdom Viridiplantae; phylum Streptophyta; class Magnoliopsida; order Malpighiales; family Erythroxylaceae; genus Erythroxylum; species Erythroxylum daphnites. The sequence goes on from JANPWU010000002.1 coordinate 22,148,723, forward strand.
CTTAAGTCTTAACATAGTAATATTTTCGTCTTAAGTCTTAACATAGTAATATTTTAAACTAACTTAGAGAAAGAGATATTTAAAGGAAAAATAAATTTGCATGTATCTATAATCTTTATCTAAAAAATAGGTGTTAGAAAATTAGAGGTGGGATCTAATGTTCTCAATGAAATTAACTCGAAATATTTTTGTTTGATTTTTTGAAAGCGAGGATTGCTTAAATCCATAGCATGATTAATACACAAAATATAATAAAATGCGAATCATAATTTGTACCTAATTATGGAGCTAAATCTTTTTCTTGTCATTTCTCTCAAACCATTTTTTAAACTAGCTCATCTTAACTATTGTAACTACACAAATGTTTGGCTGTAAACGATATCGATAAAATGTGTTAAGAGAAATTTACTACTATTATAGAGATGATTAGGCAAGAATTGCTATCTCCTTAGAGTCTAAGCTTATCTATAATAGGGTTTAGATCTTTTTAGTAATTTAATTGAAATAAAATTCTAATTTCAGTTAAACTTTAATTCTAATTACAATTAATTTAAATTTAAATACCAATTGGGCCTAAATAAGATTCAATGTCTCATATTGGTCCTTATTTATTAAATATCTCATATTTAATCATAAAGTTTTTCAAACTTTGTAATCAAATTCAACTTGATTAAAACAACTTTTCTCTCTTCAACATATTCTTTGTGTTTGACCTATTAAGTTCTCAAATATGTTAGCAATGAATATAATTTATAACCCTAAATCATATTTAGAATTAGATAAATTAAACTTATTTAATTCATCTTTCATTCTCTAATTAAATAATTTATATCCATATATCTAGAATGACATCTAACAACTCATTATGATCACTCAACAAAACACAATAGGGATGAGAGAGAAACTCACATATCTCTCTAAACCTTTCGTCCTCACCAACCAACCCTAACCCTATATCTGCACCATTCAATCCTCTTCTCCTCAAAATTTCTTCCCCAGTTATAATCCTTGCTTCATTTCTAACAGCAAACTTTCCTTTGTTGTTCCTTCTGGCCTTGGTCTTCCTTTTTGATCCTTACCTGCAAAACCAAACAACATCAGACACCTATTAATCTGCATAATGGAGACAGAATTTCCACCTCTATATAATGGAGACAAACTTTCCACCTATACTCTTAACCTTTTCCTCTTCCTCTTCTCCTTCTTCAACTCCAACTCAACCTGTTAATACTTTTAAACCTCATTCTCCATCCCCCTCTACAATTCAAAGTGCCCTACCCCCAGCCTCTGCCCCACCACTTGTCCCGCCCCCAAAAACCTCATCTCCATTAGGTAGTGTGTATCAACAACAAAAAGTAGCTCGAAAGACATGAAAAAAGTTAGGGTGACAATTCTGAGTCTTCCTTGTTCTACAGTCCACCAGTTGAGATTGAAGGCAAGCTAATGGTGGCTCCAAACCTTGTCATTCTACAAGAAGAAGCAAGGAAATGGGATGCTGCACTTATTGGATTTTTTTATGGATAAACATCCTATTTTTCTTGTGATACATGCATGGACCCAGAGAAATTGGAAAGGCAGAGGCTTATTGGAGGCAATGCTAACTAAGAAAGATAACTTAATCTCTACCTTCTTCTCTAAAATTGAAGCTCAAATGGTAATAGAAGAAGGCCTTTGGTACATCTTTTAATTTCCTTTATTTCTTCAAACTTGGCAGTCAGGAATGGAATTAAAGAAAATCAAATTGAAAAATATTCCTCTATGGGTGAATGTACATAATATTCCTTTATACATAATATTCCTTTGGAATATTAGATGACTAAAGGTTTTAGTATGCTAGCTAGTTATTTGGGAAAACCAATTTGTATGGATGAAAACACTGCTTTGAGGAAACGTGTTGAATTTCCTAGATTATGTGTAAGTATGGATATTTTTAAGGAAATGAAAGACATTGCAATTTTAAGGCTGGTAGATGGCCATTCTCTTAGAGAAGACAAAGTGTTAGTTATATATTAATGCAAACCTTCCCTAAAAGCACAAGGAAAAGCATAGAAACCAATAAGGAAAGTTTTCATAAGAGGATACTATTGGTAGGTGATGGGAATAGAGAAGGTCAATTAAGAAGATAACAAAATGTCGGTGGAAAAAAAAAACTTGATAGGAAACCATGAAGGCTATAGGAGTATTGATAAGGTTGATGATGCACCACTTAATAAAGATGAGAGTGACCAAATTGATAACATTCCAGACTCAGTTTAACCATTGGAACTTCAGCAGCAAATGCTAAGTGATGCAAGTAATCTATTAGTGAACCAGAGGGGAAATGAAAGACAAGATAGAGAGAACAATCCTTGCAATAAAGAGCCTAGCATACAGGAAAATGAGGGTTCTCAACAGCTATTGGAAGATCATAAGAGAGGAGTTACTCAAGAGGAATAGTTTGAACAAGTGATAACTAGGAATAGCAATGGGATCAGTAGGAAAGGCCCCAAAGGAAAAAAGAAATCTTATATGATTCTTATAGTCTGGAATGTTCAGGGAATAAAAAACCCTTCTAAGCTTAATGTTGTAAGGTATTTTGTTTTGAATGAAAAGCCTAAAGAGTAGAAAATATGAATAAATTAAGTTGTTTTAGTAGCAAATGGAAGTTTCTCATAAGCAACCTCTGTCATGCCTATGGAAGAATTATTATTGTTTATGATAGGGAATTTCTGGAGGTTAAAGAACTGGAAACCAGTGAGCAATTCATCCATACAAAGCTTATCTTCAAAATGAAAAACTCTTATGCTTTACCTACCTTTGTCTATGGTTTTAATACAACTTTTACAAGAGCTGGGTTATGGACTTCTCTTCAAAGACTAAAAGCATCAGATAGAGTTCCATGGATAATTAGTGGGGATTTCACCTCCATTCTATACATGTCAGAGGTGTAAGGGAAGTATAATTTACTCAAATACAACTAGGACATGTTTGATTACATACATACTGTGGAATTAACATATTTAAAATCCAAAGGTTATAGGTTCACTTGGTTTAAAAAACAAAGCCCAAACTGGTTCATTCAGAAAAGGTTAGATAGAGTCATGGTGAATGTGGATTGGTTAAATACTTTTTCAGAGAGAAAAGCCATTTTTTTTACCCTGAAATTTCTGATCATACTCCTATCAAAGTGGATAACTTGTTTAAAAAGGTTAGTATTAACCACCCTTTCAGATTCAACAACTTCCTGGTTAATATGGAGGGCTTTCATGAAGCTAAATCTAAGGGATTAGATTTTGAGACATATGATACTAAACAGTTTATTTGTTTGCAAAAGCTTAAGGCTATAAAACATAAATTGAAGGTGTTAAATGTAAGGAGAGGACAGAATACCAAAAAGAAGATAGAAGCAGCAAGAAACAATCTTTCGATAATCCAAAAATCTTTGGTAGCTAACCCAAGTGATTGCACTCTAGCTACTAAGGAGAGGAAAGTTGTTAATAGCTATATGCAAATAGTAGTTAATCATTGTTCCTTATTAAAGCAGTGGGCTAGAATCAATTCGATCGAGAATAGGGATAGATATACTAAATTTTTCTTCAATACAGTGACAATTAGAAGAAATGCCAACAGAATCACCACTATAAAATCTGAATCTGGGGAAACTTTATTTGGGCGAGTTGAGATTGCTAAGGAAGCTAGGAAATTTTTCTAAAATCTCATAGGCACAGAAGGTATTACTGCAAGATCCCTGAACAAGAAGCCTCTTTGCTAATTAGACCTATCACAAATCAAGAGATAGAGAAGGTGGTGTTTAACATGAATGGCTCAAAGGCCCCAGGTCCAGATGGATTGAATGGTCTGTTCTTTCAAAAAAACTTGGGATAAAATAGGGAGATTCACTAAAGATTTTATACAGGAGTTGTGAGATCCCACATCGGTTGGAGAGGGGAACAAAATATGCCTTATAAGAGTACGGATACCTCTCCTTTACAAACGCGTTTTTTATGGCCTAATGCACCGGATCCCATCGAAACTCTAAGGTTAAATGTGCTTGGGTGAGAGTAGTTCTAGGATAGGTGACCTCCTAGGACGGCCTCTGGAAAAGCAAAATCGTGAGGGCTTGGCTGGGCCAAGGCCCAAAGTGGACAATATCTGTAAGTGGGTGATCTGAGCTGTTACAGGAATTTTTCAAAAATAGAGTATTGCTTAAGGAGATTAATAAAACTTTTCTGTATTTAGTTCCCAAGAGTTCTAACCTGCAACTTGGAGTGATTTCATACCTATCTCATGTACAAATTTTCTTTATAAGATCATGGTCAAAGTTTTGGCAAATAGGATAAAAGATGTTCTTCACTTCCTCATCAATGAGAATCAAGGGGCATTTATAAGCAGAAGACATATTGGAGATAATATCCTTATATTGCAAGAGCTTTTAAAAGGGTATAGTCAAAATAAAAGCCCTCAAAACTGTATTGTTAAAATGGATCTATAAAAAGCTTTTGATAGTGTTAACTGGAGATTCTTGCTACAAACTATGGAAGTTATGAGATTTCCTCAAAAGTTTATCAAATGGATTCAGGAATGCATTACCTCTGCTTCTTACAAGATATTGATTAATGGAAGTCCAACAGAGATGTTTAAAGAAAAAAGAGGACTCAGGCAAGGGGATTTTCTTTCTCCTTACCTGCTCCTTATTTGCATGAAAGTTCTCACCCTTCTGCTGAACATAAAATTTCAACTGCCCCAAACTTCAGATATCATTCTAAATGTAATTTGATTCCCCTAACTAGCTTTTGTTTTACAGATGATCTTATTCTGATGAAGGCCAATACTCCTTCTATTTCACTACTGATGAGTACTCTACAAAGTTTTAAGGAGTTTTATGAATTGAGTATAAATTTTCAAAAAATTTATTTCTTATTGTCCAAAAGTGTATCTCACCTCTCAAATTATGTCACAAGTTACTATAATGAAAAAGTAAGACCCTCCTCTTCTGTGTTTAGGCATTCCTATCTTTTCCAGAAGACTAAGATTTCGAGAATGTCTTCCTCTAATAGATAAAATTAAAAAAAAATACTGGGGATTGGGCAATAAGAATTAAAGATAGCTACTATTGGTTCTTCAACCAAATTCTCAAGATAAGGGAAAAAGTACAACAACATGTCATGTGTAAGGGGATAGAATCTCTTTATGGTATGATAACTGGACTAGTTATGGGGCTTTAATTTATAATCAGTTGGTAAGGGATTTATTGGTTAGGTTCTCTAAGAAAGCCAAGCTTTAAGAGGATTAAAAATGACAATTGATCTCTTTCCTCAAAAGAAATGAGACTATTGTCCATTCCTTAATACAAATACCATAGTAAGGAAGACATATACTTACGGAATGGATTTTCTATGTCAGAAATTACTAACAAAAAAGCAAAAGAGCTAATGGATGGGGCAGGTACAAGAATAGGGTGGTTTATATTGGTTTGGTTCAAGGTTATTAAACCAAATGCCAGCTTTTTTCTTTGGCTAGCTATGCTGAATAAACTCAGCACTATGGATAGACTAAAGTTCCTATCCTCTTCTAAGCATTGTATACTTGTGCAACTCAAAAGAGGAGAATAGGGATCATCTCTTCTTCAAGTGCAGTTTCTCTAGAGAGGTGTGAATTAGAATTTCTAGCCTATCTTCCCCTAGCTCAAGCCACAGCTGTCTCACATACATCTTACAAGAGATATCTCAACTGCATTCCTCTATGCATGATAACAAAATATTTATGGTGGTATTAGCAACTTGTCTTCAAGAAATTTAGAAAGAGAGAAACAATAGAAGGTTTGCCTGGAAATCTAAAAGACTAAGCTCTCTTTTGAACTCACAACTGGAAATATAGGAGAACAACTGATTATAAACCAATTGGGAAAGCATTGTAGTAAAAGACTAGCTCTCTCTTGGAGAGTATAGTTCTCTCTGATCATCCACAATTCATGGACTTTCATCAGTGTTGATACTATTTGGGATATAGAAAAGTGAACAGTACAAGGGTCGACCCATATATTGGGTATACTTCCTAAGCAACTCTGGCAGATTGGTCTATCCATGTATTGGGTATACTTCCTAAGCAACTCTAGCATATTTTCGCAATAATCAACTCAAAAAGGGATTGAACTAAGATATTAGAAGGTAGCAGACTCACTTGGAGAGAAGGAAGCATCTTGGCGTACCTCCTTTAGTACCCTGGTATTCAAGGTGAAGTTAGTAATTCTAAGGAGATTTACAGAAAATCCACATAATATTGATCTTTTACCAGGGCTGAAGGAGCTTCTTCTCTCCTAGAGCTAGAACGATACTTTCGCATCGTCATAAACGCTTCGTAGCCTCTAGAGAAACCAACCATAATTAGGTAATTTTATGAAGATGTTATAAAAAGTTGAGTTTGGTTTACCCTAGTTACATATACGATGCCGCCTTAACAGTCTCAATTAGCCCAACATCGTCGTTTTCTTGTGTATTATATTGTTTAATCCACGTCATTTTTTAATATCTCGTAGGAGAGTCGCTCTCCAATGTTGTATACTAAACATTATTTTCCTCTTCAATCAATTTTTTAAATTCTAAAAAAAATTCAAGAATGTCAAAGTAGTTTTAACTAACCTTTCTACGCATAATTTTTTAATATAATTTAATCATTTCATCATACAATATTCTGACTAGACATAAAGTATGAAATTAATGTCTACTTTATTTAAGTCCAATCATATTAGTTCTCTACTATTAGTTCACCTTAGCCAAGAATTTTCCAAATCAATACTAAACAAAAATAATTGAATATTCCCCCTTAATTACTTTAGGGTGATGAATCCTATATTGATCACTCAGTTACCTTCATATAGTTTATGTTATATCCAATAACTACCGATTGATTTATCATTGACTAAAATATGCCATATGTATTATCAAAACATAGTAATCTCTATATAAGATACTTTGGATGTCTCAAGTCAAATGATCACTTATACAATCGTTACAATGAGAATTTCTATAAATATATAAGTAATGCTCCAAATGAAACTCTTTTGTTTGATTAGTTCAATGAACATATTCTCTAAAACCTACACATTTATTTAAGTATATCTATACTTTAATCTATGAGATAAATTTTTTCTTTCATAAGGAAAAAATATAATATATGTTGGTCTTTTTATACTCTATTAATGTCCGGTCTTGATGATTAGTAATAATTTATAGAAAAATATATACATGTAATATAAATTTTATAATTATTATTTGATTATAATTTTATTTGCAATATAAATTTATCTCATAATATGAACAAGATAAAAAAAAACTTTTAAATAATTATATCATTAAATTATAATAATCCATTTAGCTAAAAGATTAGTTAGGTTGAAAAGAAAATTTTTTAACGTATTTTATTTGAATATATCATTAAAATATAACCAATCAACGTACATTTATACAGTCCTGCGAATCATTAAGAAATAACTGTTAACTAGCCCACATATCCAGAGCATACAACCGAAGGGTGATTGATCTCATGTGGGACAGGACAGGTTTAGTTCCAACAGTCTGGGCACAACGGTTTATGATAGTGTCTGCCACTCGGATCGGAAAAGGACCAGGACGGGGGGACTAAATTATTGGGGAAATCAGATACGGATTAAGTTTTGTTTGCGTCAAGTGTAGGAAAATCCCGGGAGGAACATCACATGTTCCAGCAGCGGAAAACAAAAATTTTTGTTACCGGGACCTTCCCGAAAGCCAGGATCCAAGTGTCGGTATGAAGAATCAAACCTGAATAGCCAATAGAGACTATCTCTAAAGGTATCCACGCAGAGATCAGAAAACC
>JANPWU010000002.1:22180708-22192091 GCA_024707465.1 Erythroxylum daphnites
GGCAGCCCGCTTGTGGCCCACGAGATCCGAAATGGACTCGTTTCGTTCACGATGCAAACTTCGGTTTCATCGTTTTGCTCACGAGACCCTCGAACCATTTGATTGTGCATTTGCATCATAATGTGATAAGTTGCGTTTTGAATTGAAATATATCCGAAATGGAATGATTATGAAAGGTGCATAAATTGTGATAATTGAATTGCCTTTGAAATGTTTATGTATTGTGATTATCCTTATGAATAGTTCGTATATGTGTATTTGAGTGGTTCTGTGGCTCGAAGCCAATGGCTAGAATTATTTTAGCCACTGAGCTGTGAAGCTCAGCTTATGTTTCCCCCCCCCCAGGTGCAGACCAAGAAGGCCGGTAATCCTTGCAAGGCGTTTGGATCAATTTTGAGAGAGTAGCTGTTGAATTTTGATTATTAGCTAGAATTTTGAGTAGCTTTAGATAGCATATTGATCATGAAGCATAAGTTGTATTTTGAACTTGTGTAAAGTTTGATGTAATATCAATATGTTTTGTAAAGCTATATATGAATTTGTCTCGAATTGGAGTGAAAAGAAGAATTCCTTTTTATCAAATATGTGATCTCTTTATGTTACCTTTGGTGAATGTGTTTAGGCAATTATTTAGTTTTGCTGATTGTTGTTTGTGTTAGAATGGTTTGGTTGAGTTGAGAAGCTTGTGGGATTGAGAGTGGAGTAAGTGCATGAAGGTTGGGAGTATGAATTCGAATGGCTTGGGTGTAAGATGAGATGAGTGGAATGTGTATAAGTTGAGTTGAAATGTGTTAAGTGGATGTTTAGACATTGAATGTTTTAGAAGTTGTTTTCCTTTTGAAAGATTGATTTGTGAGAAGCTTAGAAGTGTAGTATGGTGTTAGGATGGAAGCTGTTAGCTTTGGAGGAGTTGAGAAAAAGGGTCTGGACTAGTTGTCCAGTGTGTGTCCGTTAAACGGACATATTCGGGTGGTTTAGAACCCTTTGTCCAGTACTTGTCCGTTAAACGGACATGTGTGTCTGTTTAATGGACTTGCTCGGGAGAAAAGGGGTGCTTTTCCAGTGTCTGTCCATCTAACGGATAAGTGTGTCCGTTTAACGGACAGTCTCGGGTGAGTTTAGGGTTTTGCTCAGCGTGTGTCAAGTGTGTCCGTTTAACGGACACTCTCGGGAGAGAGTTGAGTTTTTTTTTAGCCGCTTGATGTCCGTTTAACGGAAATCCTCGGGTAAACCTTAGTGTTTTGCATTTTTCGTGTTTTCGAAGCCGTTTCCCTTAGTCTCATTTTCGTTTAGGATTCGTTGGGATAGCCCTATAGGAGCCGCTAGCGTTTTTGTCTTCGGTTTGGATCGTTGGGCTTTGGGAATGGGGCCCAACATACCTGGTGTGTGGAGATAGAGGTATTCTTCATCTGTGTGTTGTTTCCATGCTTAATTCCTTGGAATTCTAGATTCCTGTAAGTTGTTCCTTTATAGAGTTTATAATTATACTTATTAGGCTTTGTATATCTCTAACCTCCTTTTTTTTCTTCAAATCTTCCATTCCTATTAATCCAAAGTTTGTAAACTGAGTTGCTTAGTATTAATTTTATCATTTACTAGTGCTCTGACTTCTTCTTGTGAAGTTTACCACATCACTATATAAGGTCTTGCTAGTTTATGAACAGAATAGGGACCTCCTATAAACTTTTGAATTATGCTCATACTCTGGAAGAGTATTGGTAATCAAACAAAAGATGATTAGTTGTTTCCTCCTTCTGTTTTACATGTTAAAAATGCAAATGAACTTTTTTAGCCTAGTTAGAGTATTTAATTTGCCTTTTATAGCTAGTTATACCATAATTAAACTTTGAGGATTGAAGTGATTATACTAGACTTGCTATTGCCATAGCACCTTATTCCTCATTCCACATAGAATTTCCCCATATGATTTGATACTAAATTCTCCTTGCCTATTATTTCGCCACTTAATTTGATCCTCTTTATTTAAAGTTAGTTGGACTAATAGTGCATGATTATAGTTCAGCCTCGCGATAGCAGTTTTATGTATGGTTAAGGCTTGTTGAACTATTGTGCATTCAGTAATAGAGTTCTCGAGATGCTTGAGTTCCTAAAGCTCACTCAGAGTCCCAAGCTAGTCCAATTGTCAAACTAGAAAGAAATGTTTTTACTATTCCCTATGTGGTGTACAAACTCTCCTATGAACTTTTCCTTAAGCCTGAATAAGTTGAGCATGGTCCAAGAACACTCTAGTTTAGGTTTGAAAAACCAAAAATTTTAATTCTTTATATAATATTCATGAATTCATCACACCCATAATGAAGTTTTGTTCACCAAAATCCTCCACACTTTTCAATCATTAGGATTTTATTCGTAATTTTGACTAGTTGAACGTATAACCCGCCTTCCTTTTAATCTTTTCACACCTCACTCCATTTAACTTTTACCATTCCATATAAATCTTCTTAACAATTTTTTGATACTCTTAAAGATGTTCTTAGGGAACTATGTGTGGGAACACTAGTACACATGTAAATTATAAGACTAATTTGATTAGCTAGGACTTACCAACTGTGCAAAGACATTGAGAGTTCTAGTTGGTCATTTTGGACTTGATCTTCTTTAGAAGTGGTTTGAAGTTTATAAAAGAGGGTCTTTTATAGTTATAAGAACTCCTAGATAGCAAAATGGAGGTTTAGTGATTTTGATACCTATTAAACTAGCTAACCAACCTTCAATTCCTCTTGCACTAGTTGACACAACAAGTAAACTTTTCTATATTTTAATGACCAACCTAGATAATATTCTAAATGTATTAAAGGTTATCATTAGTAAACTTATGGTGTGAGGATCAGCTTTTGAGAAAATTATTAAATTGTTTGCAAATGATAAACTTGCAATCCTCAACCCTTTACCTTTAGAATGGAATTTGAAGTTGTGATCACTACTGATCATGTTCCTGATTAGTCACATCAACAACTCCACTGTTAAAGTTAAAAGATATGGTGATATGGGTTTCCTTGTTTTAGACCTCTTGCTTCCATCACCAATTTAGTGGGCTCTCCATTAACTAGGATTTTGTACAATACTGTAGTGAATCATTGAGAAACCAATTGAATGAATTGAGTTAAAAGTTTATATATTATTATGTATGAAATTCCAATTCAATGAGTTCTATGTTTATGAAAATCAATCTTCAATGCAAAATTCTTACAAGATTTACTCCTTGAGTAATTTTTGAGAAGTTCCTAGACTATAAGAATGTTATCTTTTATGAATTTTCCTCTGATACAGACACCTTGTATGGCATCCATTAAGTGGTTTAGAGCTAGTTTCATTCTTTCAACTAGCACTTTGGGCAATCACCTTATAAATCATATTTCAAAAAAATATATGATGATAGTCTTTAAGAGAAATTGGAAATTATACCTTAAGTTCAAGTCATACATAGTTTTTGTTGATCTATTTCAACATTTTTCCATTCTTGAAGAACTTTAATACAACATCTGCCACCATTGTTTTAGTGTGATTCCACATTTTTGAAAGAAATTCACATTGAAACCATCTAGGCTAGGAGCTTTGTTAGGGTTTATGGAGGATAGGATTTTCTTAAACTCTGTTGCATCAACTGGTTTGACCATATCTCTCTAAAGATAAGTGGGTACCTAATCCTCAATACGTCCTTAATGTCGCTTCTTACCTCTATAGCGCTATTTATTGATTTTGTGAAGAAGTTGTGTAACTTTTGAACTAGTTCCTTTTTGGAGGTTAGTAGTTTCCTATCTTCTATTCTCAAGGAAGTGATTTTATTGTTGTTGCTCTTTTATTGGATTACTTTACAGAAAAATTGTGTGTTTATGTATCCATTTGTTAGCCACAAAATTTTGGCTCTTTGCTTGATTAGGGAGAAATTATTTCCAGCCATATGATTATAATGCCCTATTGTCTCTTTCTCTTTGCTTTGTAATTCTTTATTGTCAGGATCTTTTAAAAAAGCCTACTAAATAAGTTCTAGCTTGTGTTTTTCCTCCTTAATAGCCACTTGAGCGTGAAATTTCCTATTAAAACAAATTCTTTTCAGTTCCTTCCTTATAGCTTTCAATTTGCTCATGCATGCAAATGAGTTACTTCCTTTAACAACAGTTCTTTTACCTAGAATCACAACTTCCTTAAAGCCCTCTATTTCAAGGAGTTGTTAAAATGAAAGGGATAATTCGTAATCTCCTATTTGAATATATTTTAAGCTAGAATAAACATGTGATATGACAATAGGTGGCTTAGAAACACAACTTTACTTTCTTTGAAAATGTTTAGCCATTAGCTATTCACTAAGCCTCGGTCAATTTTGCACGTATAGAACATTCCCTCCATTTTAAGATCTAGTATTTGAGCATTACTGTAGTAGTCTAGTAGTTTATCAATATGGTTTCTGCTATTAAAGTTGCTCTGTACTTATGTAACTTAAGCATGCAATTGAAATCTCCCATAATCAGCCATGAATGATCCATGTTACCCTATTATTGCTTGATCTTACTCCAAAGAGAACTTTTTTGGAAGACAAAGTTGAAAGCATATACATAAGTGAGCTAAAAACTTGTGATATTGCCCTTCATTCTAGCTTTGAGATGTATTAGTTGTCATTACAATGGGAGAATTATAGTTATGTTGGTTCTTGATGTAGTACAAGTATCAGGAGCCAAAAATAAATAAAAAAGAGAGCACAAGAGATGGAGAGGAGGAGAGAGAGATAAAACAATCAAAAGATCTTAAAATGGTGGCAAAAAATAAATGCACAAGTAAAATGAACAACTATTGAGAGAGGAGTGAGGTAAGAAAGGTAGAAGATTCCACCATTGTTTAAGGAATTTGAATAAGAAACCCAATAAAGGAAACAATTTGAATGTAAGAAGTCCACATATGCAATTGATAAATGCATGGTTGATGGGTCCAGACATGATAATGACATTGCCTAAAGTCAATTCACAATCCTCATTTACCTCGATTTTAAAAATAAGTTCAGATTTAATTGAGGCTTTTCTATGATGGGAGACTGATCATCAATAATGGACAAAAAATAAACCTTGTAAAATGTAATCAAAGATGTACAATTTCAATCCATTAAGAATGTAGGAACATAAAGAAAGAAAGAACTATAAAACGATTTTTGTATTTCTATGTGTATCATCAAATGTATAATATGGTGGTTATATAGAATGAGACAAAATAAATAAGGAAGAGATCCCTAATTTTATACAATCTACTTACACAATCATAGTAATTGGTTAACTAGTAGATGTTAGTTATGGTGTCATGTCAGATAAGAGCTTGAATTTAGAAACAAGATCTATAAAGTGCCAAAGTGGATGTGACTTTGTGAATATGTCTACAATATGAGATTGTGATGAGATAGGAACAAGTTACATGGTGTCTTAAAGAATTTGATGTCGAATAAGATGACAATTGCTCTCGATATGTTTAGTCCGTTCATGAAAGAAAATTTTATGACTAATTTGCAAGGCACTATGTTCATCATAGTAAAGAGTAACTAAGATGAGAAAGATACACCCATATCTTGAAGTAGGCATCGGAACTAGATGAGTTCAGAGGTAGTAATAGTAGGAAATCTATATTTAGTTTTTATATTGGAGCAGGAGACAATTATTTGTTTCTTGCTACGCCATGAAATGAGAGATGTCCCTATAAAGAAACAATAACAAGTAATGTATTGACAGTATGTTAGGTCTCTAGCCTAATCAGCATTAGAAAATACTTGTAGCTCTAATGGGGAAGAGTAGCAAAAATGAATGACATGAAACAAAGTACCTCTAATGTACCTTAATATATGAAGAATAATAGAAAAGTGAGTGGTACAAGGTACAGACATAAATTGACCCACGCGGTGAATAGTATGAGCAACATTTGGATGATACACAATAAGATAGACAATATTACCAACTAATTAATAATAAAGCATACCATCACTAAGAAGATTCCGATCAATAGTAGAAAAGTAATCATTGGAGTCAATTGGAGTGCTAACTGTCTTAGTATTAATGATGCTAACTCAAGAGATAAGGTTAGTAACATACTTTGCTTATAATAGATAGTATCCAAATTCATAGAAGGATATCCTAAGATAAAAAAAATAGCTAGTTTTTGATCTCAAACTGTTGACGGAGAAAGGATTATAGAATATAAATACCCTACGTACCGTCACCAATTATTATCATATCATCTACAAGGAGATGAAGATCATTGCAATGTTAATATGTTTTGCAAGGAAATAGGGTATGATCAACCTTGATTTATTTTGCAAGGAAATAGGGCATGATCATAAGAGCTGGACTAGAAACCAAGATATCTAGTAGTGGAACTAAATTTTGCAAACTAGGCTCAAGGAGCTTGTTTTATTCCATACAAAACTTTATAGAATTGACAAAACTTATTCAAAGGATGATCATACCCTAGAGGTGGTTACATATACACTTCTTCTATGAGATCTCCATTAAGAAAGGCATTCATGACATCTATTTGGAATAGATGCCATCTTTTGCTAGTTGAAACAATAATGAGAATGTGAACTGAGGTCAATTGGGCTACAAGAGTGAAAGCCTCCTTATAATCGATGCTAGATTTTTGAATGAATCCTTTAATAACAAATTTGACTTTATATCTTTCTACTAATCCATTTGCTCATGTTTTAATTTTATATACCCATTTGTAACCAACTGACTTATCTAGAGGTAAGTTAACCAAGTCCCAAATATTTGTGCCGGTAACCGCATGTAGTTGTTTCTATATTGTTTACTGCCATAAATGGTCAAAACTAGCCTTGTAATAAGTGAAAGATTCATATAGAGAGAAAATAGTAGAATAAACATGGAAATTTCAAATACAAATAGAAGGTTAACTTATATAGATAATACAACGAAGTATAAGTGGTTGGGGGAGAGGTTCTGATAAGGGATGGTCATTTGGAGGATTTGGTGGATATAAATTTGGAGAAGATGTAATGGAATCAAGTGTAGATGGAGTCAAATTGTGTGGGCTACTGAAAGAACTTGTAAGAGAAAAGTCACGAAAAAGAGGTATAGTAGGAAATTGAGATGTGGGTTAGCTAATTCAAAACTTTAAAAGAGTAAAAAACGTTTTACTTTCCCAGAAAAGTTACATGATGAAAGATACATAGCCTCTATGACAAGGTATCCTTTGTGAAAGGGATCCCAACCTCTATACCCTTTATGTTCTATACCATAACCAAAGAAACAACATAGTTGTGCACGTGGTTTTAGTTTGATGTATTTATGAGGTTTTAGGAGAACAAAATAAGCACAACCAAAAACTTTGACAGTTTGATAATCAGGAGTATGATTAAATAAGCATTACTATGAAGAGATGTTATTTATGATAGGAGAAGGGATACAATCAATAGTGTATACAATACTAAAAGCTACTTCTGCATAAATGGTTTACGGAAAAGAATAAGATATAAGGAGGGCTTGAAAATATCAAAGATATGTTTGTGTTTCATTTTGGTAGACTATTTTATTGAGAGGTACATGAACAAGATCCGAATAATAGTACAACTCTATGTTCCATAGCATTATCAGTATGAAATATTTAAACCTTGCCAGAAAAACGAGTATGAATCATATTAGTAACATAAGAACAAATAAATAATAATTCAAACCTATGACAGGTGAGAAAATAAATGTATAATGAGAAGAATCATCAACAAAAAATCACATAATATCTTAAACCACCTATAGTATCATAAGGAGTAAGACCTTAAATATCAAAATGAATCATACTAAAAGGTGTTAAGGAAATGAAATCATTAATAGAAAAGGGTACAACATGACTTTTAGAAAGTTGATATGAAACATAATCATAGTTTTCCATTTTAATAGAGTCTAAACAACCACTAGAAATTAAAGATCCTAATTTAATAGAAGAAATATTACTAAGATAAGAATTTTGAAGAAGAGAAGTGACAACCCCGGCAAAAATTTCGGATGGAAGAAGTAAGGAAGTAAGCTCAAACGACCACCCAACCTTACACATTGTCCCAAGGATCTCGCCCATCTTTGGATCCTACACAATACAACCATAACTCAAAAAATATAAGTCAAAACCAAGTTTGCATAATTAACTAACAAAAATGAGAATTAATGACAGTTTAGGAACAAAAAAAATCAAACAAAGGTAATTTAGGTGTTTGAGCAATGCTTATACTTTAAACATACATAATTGAAATGTCAACAATATGAATAATACGTAGAACATATGGTGTTTGTGGAGATGCAATAATAGAAGAATAAAAGGTTATATGATTGCAACAGGTAGAATTAAACTACCAATAAGGAAGACGATGAGCCAGGCTTGGTTTAACCCATCAAAGACCGGACCTTGCTTGAAAATTTTAACCTTGGTTATATGCTCAACTAGAAGCTTGATTGGGTTTGAGACATATGGCCAAAGCTAGAGCCTGATCAGGCCCAACTTGATCTAATTATCTTTCAATTTAAAATTTGAAAAATAACATCATATTTTATAAAAATTTTGGCCCAAGCCCAACCCGAAGCTCAAAATTTTCAAAAAACCCTGAGCTAGGTCTAAAACTCAGTTAAACTATGCCAAGCTTATTGACTTTGAGTTAAACAGTTGGGCATGGGCTTATTTCTCAAACCTAACAACTATGATGATGAAGTACTTGATATGATAGACAAAGTAGATGAGGAGATAGTACAATGATCGAGTTAAAGTTATTGGAGAAAACCGTGGGATCTTTAAAAAAAGAAATTAGAAGAAGTACTCCCTATAGACCCATCTGTGGAAGCAACAAAAGTATTAGAAAGAGCTGAAGGGGCTTGAAAGAATTACTTTATCCAAAATTCTATTGAACACATTTTCTTCACTCGCAAATGTGATGGTCAAGCTTTTTACGGTGACGACAAGATCCCTTATAAGATTTCTTGATCGAATTATGAAAACTCTGAGAAGATGAGGTCTGAGTGGATATAACAACATTACTAAATGGACTAGATTTTTATATATAAAGTGATGCTCGACCAAAAGCTTGATTGGGTTTGAGACATATGGCCAAAGCTAGAGCTTGATCAGGCCCAGCTTGATCTAATTATTTTTTAATTTAAAATTTAAAAAATGACATCATTTTTTGTAAAAATTTTAGCCCAAGTCCAACCCGAAACTCAAAATTTTCAAAAAATTTTGAGCTAGGTCTAAAACTCAGTTAAACTATGCCAAGACTATTGGATTTGGGTTAAGCAGTTAAACTCGGGCTTATTTCTCAAACCTAACTACTATGATGATGAAGTACCTGATATGATAGACAAAGCAGATGAGGAGATAGTACCAGAATCTAGTTGAAGTTATTGGAGAAAACCACGGGGATAGTTAAAAATGAAATTGGAAGAAGTACTTCTTATAGAACCCTCTGTGGAAGCAACAAAAGTATTAGAAAGATGCTGAAGGGGCTTGAAAGAATTACTTTATCCAAAATTCTAGCGAACTCATTTTCTTCACTCTCAAATGTGATGGTTAAGCTTTTTATAGTAACGACAAGATCCCTTATAAGATTTCTTGATAGAATTCTGAAAACTCTGAGAAGATGAGGTCTGAGTGGATATAACAACATTACTAAATAGCTTAGATTTTTATATATGAAGTGCTTTGAGTTGAATCTCTTTTATAATTATTTCCTTGATCAAAGTTTCGAGAGTGAGCAGGGAACCTCGATAGAGAAGAGCTATGAATGGATTCAAATTCCTCTCAAGGAGTTATTAACAAATTCCAAATATGTAGATGATAGTGAAGATTTGCATAGATGGTGGTTGCAACAGGACTAGGCTATATCAGGTCTCCAAGTGCTATTTAATCCCAGAGTTTTTGCAGTTTTGACACATAAATGTAGATTGTTTGTTAGGTTATTATTGCATCCGATGAAGTCTTTGATAATTCTAAAACTGGTTAACATAATCAAATATAGACCATTGATTTTTTTTTAAATCTCATATTTACTTAGATGTGTTAAAGCATTGAAAACCAACTTTGATCATTTTAGGACATATATTTTAAAACTATGTCAAGATTTAATGATTTATTCCATCCCAAGATACCAAACGCCTATAAATTTCTCCTCTTCTTCATCTATCGTCTTCGTTCACTTAGGCATTTCTCCTACAATAATTCTCTGTAAAAGCCTCCCTTTAAGAAAGTTACATATTTCATTAGCCCACAAATCATAGTTTGATTCATAAAATGTAACACTGATTAGGTTTCGAATGTACTCAGGGAGTTTAGAGGAATCTATAGTGAGAAAAGGCAATAAAATGGAGAAAACATGCTTGTAAAGTTTAAATTTAATAGTTCTGACATAAAAAGTGGATTTAGAATGCAAACTCAAGAATTTATATGGTTTGTAAAGGAACTGGAGGAAAAGGGATCGAATTGAGTGGTCAAAGTTTTGGTTAACCCTTTTTGGACCACACCAAACTAGAGAAGGATAGATTTTGGCATATGGAAAAATGGTGCAAGGACACATGGCAAATGACTAGGATGTTGGCTAAGATGATGTTTACTAATATGGTGCCTATGTGGCTAATGACGTGGCCATAGAAGGGATGCTCTGGAGTGATTGCCATTTTATACTAAACAACATCATTTTGATATATCTAAAACAATGTTGTTTAATTTGTTTTCTTCCTTTTAACACTTTCAGCTAAGGTTTTTCAAATGCAGGGACTTCTAGGAGCATGTGAAGGCATTTCTGGGGTTGTTTTTTACACCTTTGTGAGTATTAAATTATGAAGGAAAGAGCAAGATCATTGTGGACGGAACAAAAATAGGCAAGTTAGGTCAAAAGTTGAAACCCTGAAATTACAAAGCAAAGTTTGCATTATGTTGTTTTTGTGTCTAAAGACCTTTCACGTGTGTTTTACTAACAAAAAATTTCTTTGGGTTTTTAACCAAATTGACTAATCTATATAACTTATGTTCCAAGATTTTATTTCCTCCCCATTCTCATATTTTCTTGCCTTTTAAGGATTCTTCCATCTACTACTTTAATCTTTCTTCTCTCTATTTCTTTTTATTATTATAAGCAAACACTCTGAAATAGAAAAAATGAAAAGGAAATTATACTCCAAGGCTACGAATTTTACTAGTGGTGATGTGATGTTTGTGGGGTTTTGGTCAAGTGGTAATTGGGGATTGGGTTCAGTCACTAAGATCTTAGATTAATTTGTAGTCACTTTAATTGGGTGATAGGATTTGGTTACTTACGACTATTTTTTTTTTGATTTTAATACCATCTGGCCAGCTGTTATTGAAAAGGAAGAAACAAACAAACGAAAGAGTGTGCACA
>JANPWU010000002.1:22276093-22286507 GCA_024707465.1 Erythroxylum daphnites
ATACTAACAATACATCACAAAATAATAATTTATCAACAAATCAAATTTCACTAAATCCTTCATTGAATAATCATAACCTACACAATAAAAATCCTCAATTTATTCCAACCATAATTAAAAATATCAAACTAAAACCTCAAAATAATTTAAACATGCTTAATGTGAATCGGGGCCCAACTTTTTAGTTTGTAATAAGTAATGAAGTATGGGAATCTTTGTAATGGGATTGACTAAATGCAGATATTTTTGTTTATATCAATTGGTGCCAATCGGAAATGATGGTAAGTGTTTTATGTATTGACATGAGCCCAACGCCTCAAAGTGGATTGATTTGTAACTGAAAAGGGTTATGAATGAGATTGGGCCCTAATTGACCATTGAAACTGTATTGATTGTGATGCATGTAATGTATTGAAAACAATATTCAATCGACTTTTAAATTTATTTGGCCCATATTGGAAACAGACTTCTGCATATGTTAGTGTTTTCAAAAAAAAAATTATACTGAATTTTGTCTGAGTACTCTAGCATGCTACCCTCATGGGTCACGAGCTCGGATATCACCCACGATGTCGGGTTCGGGTCTTGCGGGAGTGGGATGCTACAGATATACATGGAGATGTATGGGAAACATGTATATTATTAGAATCTAAATTAGTTGATTTGCAGTTGAATAATCAAGTTGGTCGCTTGATTACGTTTTAGACTGTAGTGTTGCGTTTTATCTCCATGTAAGTGAAAGAGTTTACTTCAAGGGAATGATGAGTTTCATATCATGATAGTAGTTAACTATTGATAATGGCACTATTAAATGAATCTGGAATTAAGTATGTTTTAAAGAATAAAGTAAACCGTTACTTTATTCTTAAAACATACATCTTAGCATTCTTTTATTACGAACCACAATCTTAATGAGTGGTGAACTTATACGTGTTTCATTATAATTCTTGAAATGATCAGAATGAATTTTTACAGAGTCTAAATGTAGTGTCTGCATGTTGGAATTACTAATTGAGATATGTATCACGGAACATTCACTCAAATAAAGAGTTTATAATGATATCATCACTTCTAGATGTTTTACGGAGGTTGGTGATTAAATTGGCACTAGTAGTTTGATGGACTAGCTACCTATAAAGTTTTAATACCAAGATGAGATCTTATGTGTTAATCACCATATAGAGTAAAATAGGAGAACTAGAAAGAAAAACCAACATAAGGGCAAAATGGTAATTTTACCCTTCATTGTGCGGATGGCTATAATATGGTTCATAATAGAGTTTGCAATTGGACATCTAATTAGAAACATGTATTCCCATAATATTTTATATATATTATGGAAATTCTACATAATAGTACATAATTTATATATAATAAATAGAGTAATATGATTAAATACAATAATGTGATAACTAAGATTTGAGAAAATTTATCTATTATTTATAAATTCATATATCATTATATTAATTACCATGAATCATTATATTACTTACAATTATTATTTACACATTCATATATCATTATATTAATTACCATGCATCATTATATTAATTACAATTATTATTTACACATTTATATACCATTAGATTAATTACAATATATTTAAAATAATTGTAATTTAGTTAAACAAATGGAAATTAAATTTTACAATAACAATAACAATAACAACACTCAGTATAAATCCCATCGGGATGCGGGGTTTAGGAAGGTTCTGTAGTACGCAGCCTTACCCCTAATTAGTAAAGAGGCTATTTCCAAAATTACAAACTTTATATAATGACAATACATTTGAATATAATGAAAATAACAAAGTTCGTGTTAAAATTCTTTGAAAATTTTACGACACCATATCAAATTGTCGAATCATATATTTTAAAAGAGAAAAATAAAAAGTTCTATACATTTTTGAAATGACAATGTTGTTAGCTAAATTTAATTTTAGACTTAGTGAATTTAAAATTATAAATAAGAGAGTTATTTAAACATTGGCGATGCTTATGGAAAAGTGTCGTAATAGGGTAGCCCTTGGTAACAAATTTGGCGAGGCGTCACCAAAGATGAATCCTTTTGCGATGCTTTCTTGAAATCATCGTCAAAGGGTTTCCTATTTTGGCGACAATTTTGTGTGACCTTTTAACAATGATTTTTGTATTTGTCTGCCAATATTTCCAAAACGAGATCATTTTATCAAATTGAAAAGTTAATTACCCAAAGATAGGAGGAAATCATTGTTTTTTTCCTATCTTTGTCTTCTTAATTGGGATAAACTCTCTTCCAGTTTGGTGTCCAAGTTCTTAGCTTGGTCATTGTCTACAGTGTCAGTCTTCGTCTTCGTCACCAATGTGCGTCTTCATCTTTGTCACTGGTGTACGTCTTCATCTTTGTCTCCACACAAGAGCTTTGGTTTCCCATGTAATTTATTTCCACAATACTTATACGTAGTATGTTGGTCTTCGTTTAAATGAGGGTAAACCTTGGTTTTCCATGCCATTTAGAACCCCACAGTTAATGTTCGTATACTATTTTTAAAAAAAATTCTTGTTGTTTTTCTTTTCAAATTTAAAAGCATTGAAATGGTTATTTTTCTTCTTTTCAAATTTCTTGATAATCACCATTTAGAAATCGCTGTAATTATTAAATCGCTTTAGGGTATATAGATATGCTGCTAATGAAAAGAATCATGTCTAAGATTAATTATTTTTATTTTTCATTTAATTTTCATCAATTTATCTCAGTTAATAAACAAAATTAACATTGCTAAAATGTTGGAACAAACTTTCCTAATAAATAAATGAAAACACAAGTGTATAATGACGGTGATATATATAGGGATCAAGGCAATTTGATGTCAAAAATTTATAAGGAAGTGGAATATTTGTGCGTGTTAATGGTTATCCTAGATCTCCAAAGTCGTTTCCTCAGCATTTCTTCTTATTTACAATGTTTATATTATTTGTTATAAGTTCAAGTTTAAGATGTTCTCTCTTGTTGATGCTCCTGGTAATAAATAATGCATTATATTTATACCCATGTTTAAAATTAATGCATGGATTGTTCACGACCACAAAGATAAGTAGTGAACTTCACCTTGATTGATAAGCATCTTTGTATTAGACTTGATGATAGAAAACTTAAAAAGGTTATATGGTATATGTTGTATAATTTGGTAGTGTATTTATGTAGGTTGTAACTTATGTTTTGAATAGACAATGTATAAGAGTACTGATTATATGCGTAATAGAAACTTTCTTTTTTTATGTGAGTAGGTTATAAACTCAACTTCAGCCAGTTATACTAACTTATTTATGTCCATTAATAATCTTAGAAGTGTGTTGGTTGTGACAAGAACTTTCAAATAAGAAGTCTTTTGTTCTTAAAGATGTCAGATCACTTATTAATTTGTGTCACGTGCTCTGAGTTTTATTAATTTTTAAGGATGAGTGACAAAATTAAAATGTCCTTGTGTAGGGGATTTTTGATTGGCTAAAAAATTAAATGTTGATGATTTTTGCTTCTTCTGCGAAATTTTTGTTAAATTGTATATAACTTTATATAATTTTTCGTTTCCTTGTTTAATTATACACTTTGCTTTTATATTGATTATATTTTTGACCTGTTTTTGTTTTCAAAATAAAACCGTTAACATAAATTCATCACTGAATGTCTACTTAACAACTATTTTTTGATGTAAAAAATAAGCTTCGGTCGGAGGTATCTGGCAGAATCTTCCTTGTTGAAGAACAAATCAGTGCACAACAAATTTGTTCACTAAAATCTAATTACTACTTGCCTTCAATGATCAATCTTCTTTTTCAAGATTTTTATTGTCATTGGAGTTAACTCTCTTCCTATATTTTCTGTATCTCATTTTCTGTTAATAAGCTATTAGATGAATGTATTATTTTATATACTATATGTTGCGTAAAAGTTTGCTCGAATAAAAAAAACATAAATATAAATAGAGACAGTAGCAATGTCTCAAATAGGATTTGACAAATCAATAATTTTGAAATAGTCATCGATTGCGAAAGCTATTCCTGTTTGTTGTGACAATGATTGAGTCAGTCAATCAAGTATGTATATGCTTGAATTTAGGTTTCTTATACAGTTTGATTTAACTTTTTTAACTTTTAGGATTTAATTTTTCAAAGGATTGCAAAGAAATTAAGATGATTATTGTATACTGATTATTCCTAGCTTAGACGAGTGGTACTTGTCGTTCATCTATCTTTTATCTAAACATAAAAAATCTAGTAGTCAGTGACGGATCCAGAATTTTAGTTTTGGGAGGGTTAGGACAAAATTTTTCAATCTTAAGAGGCAAGGACAAATTTTGTTTCTTTTTTTTAGGGGAGGCTGGATTTTAGTTTACAAATGAATTTTTTAATCTTGGAGGCTATAGCCCGTGCTAGCACCCTTTCAATCCGTCGCTGATACTAACCATTAGCTAAAAACAATTTAAATAAATGGCGACATATCGGACGTTTTTGAGAAAAGCTGCAAAACAAATACAGCAAAGCTAGAGAGAGAACGTATTTTAATATTTTTCCGAAGACCTTCACTCAAAATTCTTGCCAAAAGCTAAAGAAAAAAACGTATCCATTCAAAGTTGAAATTTGATGAACCAAAATCCTTCCTTCCAATTCTTACTTTTCTCAAAAATAAAAACATATGATAAAATAAATCCCTAAATCCACATACAATATAGTATTCTTTATTAACACTCCAGTAAAATTTGGAAAAAAAAAAACCTTGAATTTCAGTTATCATCAGTCACTCTCGAGCATGTCAAAAAATAATGAAGTGCTATTGTTATATAACAACATACCATCATGTTTATTTAAAAATTGAAGAGAATCTAAAATCAAATTGCTACCATTTTCTCGCAAGCAACCGTTCAATAATTATCAAGAGAACATGTGTTAAGCGCACAATGACATGGTTAGAAGAGAAGTCCTGTCCGTGGCATCGCCAATCACACGTGTCAAAAACTGCGACCTGCCACCTTCTCTTCTTTGCCCATATGAGTATATTGTATAACATGAGCACAAGCGAAAAGGTGAGAGGAAAAGATCACAGGTGAAGATAAAACTACACAGGAAGAAGCAAATACTAAGCAGTAGTCACCATATTCCCGTACAATGGCAACCATTTCCATTGCGAAAAACGCCATGTTCAGTCTCGCAATGACGCTAGCTCCTCGAACTAACCCTTCCATCATTCTCAGATCCGCCTCCAAAGTCTCACGGGTCAACTTCACTACCTCTGCTTCCAAATATAACAAGGTAACTGAATATGTACTCCGGATTTAACCATAGCATCCTTTGTTAGCCATATCATATCAATCTGATTTCTCTTACTGAGCCCCAGAAATATATAATGAAAGATACCCTTCACCACTAATGTCGTATCTTGGATATTGACGGAAATTTCGGTTTTGTCCTCTTGATTTCAGCCGGAAGTGTCAATATAGTATTCTTATTTATCTTGATAATGTTTTGGGATTTCAGGACCGGTATGCAGCAGCCGACAATAGAGACCGAGATTCAGATTCCTATGCTGACAAAGCCAAAGAAACCATCGACAAAACTAAAGAGAAGGCAAAAGGAAAGTCACAGGAACTCAAAGAAAGAGCCAAAGAGCAAGCTGACGAAACGAAAGACAAGGGTAAACAGTATGCCCACGAGAACAAAGAAAGCCCCAAAGACATGGCAAAAGCTGCCGCTGAGAAGGCGAAAGAAGGCACATACAGGGCTGAGGAGACAGCAGAGGAAACCAAAGAGCAAACGAAGGATTATGCATACGATGCAAAAGAGAAGGCAAAGGAAGGGACAGAGAGAGTGGCAGAGACTACACACGACGTGAAGGAGAAGACCAAAGGCTACACGGGCACAGCGGCAGATAAAGCAAAGGAGGGCGCGAATAAGGTGGTGGAGACGATGGAGAACGTCGGAGAGAAAGCCAAGGAGACTATGAAAGGTGCATGGAATGCAACGAAGGATACTACACAGAAGATTAAAGAGATTGAAGTTGGCAAAATGAGGTACTTACTAGTAGCAGTAGTAGAGACGATGAGGATGATTATGGGAAGACAGTGGACGCGGATGCGGTGGATCTGCGGTGGAGAGAATATCGATGCGAAGAAGAAGAAGACGGATTGAGGAAAGAGAAGTCTTATGTTTTGATCCAATATTGGTCGGGTTTGCTGCTAACAGGAAAAATGTTTTCGTCGTGAAAATAAGGGATGTGGGTTGACATTGCTACAATTGTTGCAATTAACAGCAATGGGATCGTGCATTCCAATAGCTTTTTCAACTTATATGAATATTTATACTGTGAACGATTACTAGTAATCATTAAGACCATAAAACTATCTCCATTGGAGATCGACTTTAGTAGAACGTATAACTTCAATAAATGAGCTTTTGGTAATATATTGATACCAATTTCTATTTAATAATTTTGTCTGATTAGTGATTACTAAGATAAAACATGAGGTAAGTGAGTTCAACTTAGAATCTTTTTCAACGCAATAAAAATCCAATATGTAGAATTAGTAAGTTCCATTATGCCTCTGTTCTCGAATCATTTTTGGGTTGTTATTTATTTATGCAATTTAGTTGTCTCTTATTATCATATTTTACATCATAAATTATTCGTAATTATAGGTTAAATTGTTTTGCGAATTCTAAAGTGTTTATTTTATTTTGTTAACTTGATTAAAATTATATAGAAATAAATTATTTTAATTAATATTAACATGATGGTAATGATTCTTTTCTTCGATTTTTTGCCTTAATCCGATATCTTTAGAGAAGAGAAGAGCTTCCATTTGAGCTAAAGATCCTTTCATTTGGTGAAGAGTAAAGGGATCAAGAGAGGCAAGAGGAACAAGAAAAGAAGCTTTTTGAGCAAGTCAAGTCAATAAGCAAGGAACTCAAGGTGGGTACATGTTTGTGATAAAATCTATAAGCCACTATTGTTTTCTTTAAGTCAAAGAAATTTTCTGATTTCATTTGCATCATAAGTGCTGCATTATGGTTTATGAATGATTTGTGAAATCTGCTATATGTTTGTTGCATAATTTTGAATGATGATTTTCAAAAACAAAAGACCATGAAAGTGATATCTTTGAAAAAGATGCATGTTTATGAAAGCATGCTTTCAAGAATGGTTTGCAAGATATACGTCAAGTATATGGTAAGTAAGTTTTCAAGAAATGTGCCTTTTTGGGCATCAAGCTTACAAGATTTTGAAATTATGTGTTATGTGGGTTTATGGTGGTCCCCTAAGTTAAGTCAAGTGCATTTTGACAAAAGGCTTCTCTCGCCTATCCGTTAGTGGCATGGAGCTCCTTCATGGGCTCCCATAAGTTTACGGCTACGCAAGACCATTATGTGGAAATGGGTAGTACGTTCTGTTTTGGATCCACCTGAACCAATTTGATGTGCTTATGTGTTCATGACAAGTTGATATGAGTGATGCATTCATGATTTGCATACACATGAATTTCTGCATTGAAAATGAGTTATAAACGTTTTGATTAAAAGCCTAAGGAACATGTGATTATAAACTTAAAGAAAGCTTTCTAAGACAAGTAAAATGTTTTCAAAATTTTTGCTTATCTTTTGTAATAAACTGTTACTCACGAGTTTTCAAGCTCACCCCCTTTCCTGTCCCCACCTTCAGGTGATGAGCAAGAGATGGAGTGAAAAAGGAGAGTCAAGGCAGGCTTTAGCCACAATTTAGAAATTTTGTAGTTCTTGTAACTTTCGAAATCTGAGAGTTTGGATTATGTTGTATTTGAAAGTTTTTCAAACTTTGTTGCTTGAGTAATGTAACGATAGATTAAAGAAGTTTCGATTGTATAGGTTTATATTGACTCATGTGTTAAAATGGATGAGTTAAGTTTGATGATATTCGTAAGCGTTGGGCTTTGAAATCAAGTTCAGGAGTCTAACATGAGAGTTTTATGGTTTTCTGAAGAGTTGGGATTCGAAAATGGGACCCAGCAAATTTTCACCAATGTTCCAAGAGCTATCCGACGTTGAAACAAAGCTCTCGTAGTCTTAAACCTTTCCACCCAACTTTGAGCACCAAACAACTCTTGAAGGTGTAGGAATATTTCCCTTGCATTCATATTTTCATGTTGCCTCTGAAGCTCGGGAGACATGCTGGCTAATATTACACATGTCACTTGCTCATTGTCATCTATACGACTTTGATAATATTCTCAATCTTCATTGGCAGCATCTTGAGCAGGTTCAGGTGGAAGCTTAGCGTCAAGAGCGTACAATTCTTCTCTTGCCTTAAAACAATTTTAAGGTTGCACAACCAGTAGAAAATTTTGGTCCAGTCAATTTGTTTGCATCCATGATGCTTCAAAAACTGTTTCGTCAAAAACAAAAAAAAAAAAGTTTATGTCGTAAAACTAAATAAATAAGGAATTTTAAAATTTGGTTACTCCCACTATTTTAAACAAATTAATAGCCCTCACTATTAATTCGAGAAATCATCACAAAATTTCTAACCGCGCGTCGTAACGCTAGTCAAAATAAAACAACTAAAATACTACTATAGCAGTGGCGAGTCTAGGTCAATCCCACAGAGAGTGTGTGTAAAATTTATGGAATGAAATTAATCGGTGTTTGGGAAAAAAGGGGGTTTTGGATTTTTAAAGAAGAAAATAAAATAAAACAAATTAAAGAAAACATGCAAAAATGATAAATGTGGGGAATTCAGTAGGGACTTAGTTCTTTGGTTCAATCTCAGCCTACACCCTGACTAAGCATATTTTATTAATTTGTTGTTCTTTAATCTCTCCTAGCAACTATTAATCGTGGGTTAATAATTAACTCGAGTTTTTCCTTAGGTTTTGTTAATCAAGATATGATCGTTAATTAAACCTAACCACTAAACAACCTAGGATATGATCTCTAGATTTAATTAGACGGTAGCATTACGAATTAGAAAAATCAATTAACGATCACATACGATGTGTCATTTAACTTAGGTCATGTTATCCCTAATGATTACGAATCATTATTCGCTACACATAAATTTCAACATAACAATTACAGATTACATCGAAATTCTAGCAATGGGTTTGTAATTAACGATTTAATGAACGTATTAAAATCACCAAATCACAATAACCAATGGGTTCATACACAAATAACTGAATAATAACAAAAATTTGGTTATCCATACACACAACCCAAATCAATTAACATCGGATAACTCAATCAATTCCTAATGAGAGAAAGAAACAACAAAATAATAATAAAATTACTTAACCCGGGTCATCGGCGTCGATATCACCTCCGAACCGATGTCGGAATGTTTAGGCCTTCTTAGGTGTTTTCTGAAAAAATTGCTTCAGCCCCATTCCAATGCCTAACTAAAATATCCCCCTTTTTTTCTCTTACACAGTCCTCACTGTTGCTCGTTGCCACTACTATAGTTTTACTGTAGCTTGATGGGGTGAATTAATTTCGTCCCATCTTAAATCCTTGTTCACGCTTCACTGCTTCTTTGAGCACTGTCTGCTTCACGCAGGATGCCTCTCACCATGCTCGCCAGCCGCCAGCCGCAACAAGCCTTGCGCCTGCGCCTCCCTGCTTGCACCTCTGTTTTACTATCTTCTCACAATTTAATTTGCTGCCCTATTTTTCCCCTCTGTGCTGTGTCCCTCTGTTGCTATGGGATGCCAGTGTTTAACACAGCATTAAACGTTGCGCACAACCTTTTCTTGCTTTTCTTTTTTTCCTAATTACTTGCATTTAAATTTTTCTTCTTCTTTGTCTTCCATTTTTTGTCTTTTAATTTTCTTTGTCCACTCCATGAAGACAAACAAGTATTGATCTTCGGAAAATGTCCCAAATGGGGTGTTTTTGACTCACTTCAATTTCTTTGCTTCCAAATTATACGTAAAATCACATATAAATTAAAGTGAGTATCTTAAGCATTTTTGTATCATTAATTGCTAAGTGTAGACAATTAAATATATCAACAACTAATCACATAATAATTTTCTCCACACTTAGCTTTTATCCGTCCTCGGCCAAAACATCAAAATTAAGCTCATTGACCCAAAACATTGACTCAATTTTCATAATTTTCCAAGACTATATAATCATAAACAAAGATAAATGACTTAAAAAAATTATAGCAAGAAATCAAGATTCTAAGCTTTTACTCATGATCAATCAACATTTGATATCTTCAAAAACTAAGCAATCCAATGGTAGATTTGGAAAATGTGTTTAACTAAAATATATCCACGGGTACACTCAACACCATTCATGATCATGACAATCCATAATTTTGCAAATCATTTCATTTCTCTACCACTAATGTTCACATGCAAAATCATGAATCAAAGGACTTTTTAGGGTTGTAATGTGGGCAAAGG
>JANPWU010000002.1:22299227-22309733 GCA_024707465.1 Erythroxylum daphnites
CATGCCAAAATACTTATGCACAATTAAGCAAATATTTAATATGCAAATAACATGCATAATTCGCACTAAATTTCGTTTTTATTCTAACCCCTAATTTGGGGCGCTACAGAAGTAATAACTATGTGAATGTGATTAAGGATGTGGAGTGTATGTGGAAAGTAATGAAGTTGACATGGTTGATGGTATATTTAATTGAAAAATGTATTAAGGATTCGAATGTATTGGTATTAGTTTTTCGGATCAAAAAATGAAGCCAATTGAAGGGTTTCGAAATGGTGCAAAGGAATCTAGCAAGTTGTGAGTGTATTTTAACTGTTTTATATAACTTAATTCTTTGCAAAAGAATTGATGACATGTGGGTATTCTTTAAATTGATTTTATGCAAATGGTTTCTATTTATGGAGACTAACAAGTTATTAGTGTACTTTAAATTGAGTTTATGCAAATGATTTTCATTTGATCGTGAAATGAATAGTTATGCTAAGTTTTATGCAAATGATATTTTACAAGTAAATATTGCTAGCATAAGTGTATGCTTTGTCAATATATGAGTTTTAATTTGAAAGATAAATTTTATATAATTGGGAGTTACATTGAAATAATTCAATTATAAATTCTCTCATACTTGATTTAGAAAATAAGAGGAGGTGTAAATGTAAGAGTTTCTTTTGCCTATAGTACACTGCTAGGCTATATATATGTTGTTATACCAGTATATTTATAGCGGTTAACCTATTATGAGTAAGCGATGTAGAACCAGCTCTATAAATAGTGGTTAACTAATCACGGGTAAGCGATATAGAACCAGCTTTGTTACGGGTAAGCAATGCACAACCAACTCTGTAACTACAAGTATATAATGGTTAACTTGTTACATGTAAGCGATACAAAATTAGCTCCATAAATAATGGTTAACCAATCGCAGGTAAGTGATGAAGAACCAGCTCCATCATTTTATGCCTAGTGTACCGTATGGTAAAGAAACTTATGGCAGGCTATGTTGAGTAAGGAAAGTCATGAAAATATTAATGTCGCCACTATTTATGTTAAAAGTGATTTGAGAGGTACCGTATGGTACTAATGCTAGTGGTTGGCTTATTTGTCAATATTAAAGTTTTCAGAAAACTTATTGCCACCACTATTTATTGATTAAGGAAAATGAGAAATTGAAACTTTTATATGATGAGTTTAATTTCGAAAAGCGTTTCAAAATAGTTTTTCAAAAAAATTAAAATTGTGTTTTACAAAATATTATGTTATTACCAGATTTGATGATGCACAAATAAATTGTTATGGAAAATGTTTTACCATGAGCTTTATGCTTGTACGGAATATTGCAGTTATATTGTTATGAAAAATTCAATTTTCTTATAAACTGATTACATTCACTAAGCTCGTTTAGTTTATCCTTATTTTTATGTTTTTAAACAAATCACCCCAAGTATGCATACAAGTGTTGTAGTAATTGGGTCCCCGCCTCAAGATTAGTTGTATTGTTGGGTGCTGCTATGCTTTTGTGCAAATAATGGATATTTATAAAAGCTTTTAAATGAAATGCATGAATATGTTTTAGATTTTAAAATTTTATTATAGTGACTGTTAAAAATTATTTGTATATGTTGCTTGTGAGTGGACTTAAAGTCTAAAATTTGTAGTTGAGAAATTAGTGTGAATATAAAAGTTTTTTCAAAATTTACAAGGCTTTTAAAAATTTTGGAAATGTTAAATTGCAACCGTTATGCTGCCAAAATTTTCAATAAAATGGTAGAAAAAATGTTCCCACTATTTTCCACTCTTTTAATTATTGAAGTATAAAAGGTTTTAAATAGTTGAACAGCTTGGTTTTGTGGGAACCCTTCGGTCGAGTTAAATATTGATTGGAGGGCTACCATAGGGTCATTAGGAGGCCTCCACTCGGGTTCTAGAAGGGAATTCCGGGATGGGTCCTTTCATCAACTTTGCTTAATATCCACCCTCCTCCATCTTAACTTATTTATTTACCCTTCAAATTTCATGCCTCAAGGTTTAAACATCGTTAGAATTGAACAATATAGAATAATTTTTTCATAAGCAAACACTACAAATGATATTTTGATAACCATTGTTTAGGGTGAACATCAATGAAACTCTTAAATCAATACATAAAAGGAGTATTAACCATAAACTTGCTAATATATCACATCTAATCCACTATAATATAAAGTAGAGGCACAAATCAAAAGGTCTTTAAGTAAAAGTCTATGAGGTTTAGGTAAGGTATGAAAAAAATATTTTGGGTTAATCGATATGAAGGAAATTACATAAGCAAGATTATATAAAAATCTGAATTAATGTCGCCAAAGTTACTAAGTAGAATGTAAGTAAGGTGCAAAGTAAATCTCGAATAGCACAAGTATCTTCTCTTTCTTCTTTTCGTAACTAAAACAATTTTAAAACACTCTTTTTTTCTTTTTTTAGTAAGCCATTTCAAGATATTTCTGAATTTTTTTTTCTATGAGCTTGTAGGGAGAATATATGAAGCATTGATAACTAACAAATGAGAAGATATAACCTCAAATATATAAGCTCACACCTTTCCTTATTCTTGATATTTCTTTATCTAATCAAATTTTTATATAGTCAAATAAATACATTTCTTTAGGGTGCAAAAATAAGGCTAACAATAAAAATAGTTATCAAATTTTAACATTGTTAACACAAACTAAAGAAAAGGTTAAAGCTCCAAATCGGTTATACCGAAAGGATAAAAATAATGTGTGGTAAAACAAAAGAATGGGGTTTAACAAAAATGTAATCTAAGCGCTTTTTTCATCTTAATGCCTCTAATCTAAAGATGAGGTCTCAATATGAATAATAAAAGCAAATTCTAAAATCATCCAACTATGTGTGATATTTACAAAATAAAGAAAAATAAAGCATTATATTGTGATAATAAATGCTCATAAACTCAAAACCTCACAATTTAAGCTCACATGTGAAAATTTCTAAGCACTTTCATCCAAATAAATAACAAAAAAATCCATAATGTTGCAAGTATAAATCCATCTAATCATGCTCTCATCCTTTCATATTCTAGCTTAATGTAAAAATTTACAACAACTAAAATGTTTCAAGATAAGAATTAACAAATTAGAGATCTTTATAAAGAAGAATCAATAAATAAAAATTAAAATATTTTTATTCACAATTAAATCCATCCCAAAATTAGTAAAAATGCCTCTCTCTTTGATGTTATTTTCTAATAGTCTTAAGAAAACCTTTTTATATATTGTGAATAGATATATAAAAAAAGAGGATCTCCTTGCCTAAGTCATTTGCTTCCTTTGAGAACCTGAGTTGTTTCTTCGTTGATAAAGATGCTAAATGATGTAGTAGTAATGCATATCTCAATATATTTGATGAAGATAGTAGGATATTCTAAAGCTACCATTACCTCGAGGATAAAGATTCAAACAACTAAGTCAAAAGCTTTTTGGATATTTATCATCGTGGTGTAGCTTTTATAACTTTGTCCTTGTGATAATCATTGAGTAACTATTATAGTATAATAACATTATCACATATAATCCTTCCATAAATGAATGAATGTTAACTAAGATTGATTATTGAAGTTACAGAGCCTTAATATGGTTGCTAGCATATTTGCCAATATCTTATATAGCACATTATAATAAGAAATTAACATGTAGTCTTAAATACTGGTAGGATTATCCACTGGATTTAGGAATATGTGTGTTCTATTAATCTCTGTAAGCATTTCCCATTAGGGAGGAGCTCTAGAATGGATTTTGCGACTTGATCCCCAACTAGATGCCATGTTTTCTTAATAAAAATAGCATTTGGCCCATCAAGTACTAGGGCTTTCTCAAGGCTTAAACTAAAAGGAGTCAACTCCACATCGATCTCCTTTACAAAATTGTCTAATTAAGCTTCTTATACATTCTTCACTAATACGTTTGAGAAACTGAGTTTAAGAAGAATGGAGTCAAAAAGAGTTGTTTTCCTTATATAGACTTTAAAGTGATGAAAGATATTAAGATCCTCCTGAGAAATAATTTTGTTAGAATTTCTTCAGTTTAAAATTGCATTACAAATGTATCTTAAGTTCCTGTCTCCATTCCTTAACCATTACACCCTAGATCTCTACCTAGCTGGTGAAGAATTAATCTTTAGAGCTTGAATGTATGTCTCCAAAGCTTCCTTCTTTAGATGTTTATAGGCCTTGTTTTTAATATCAATATAACAATTGTTTTAGGCTAGATTCAGGGCCTACTGTAAGTATTAATATCCTTCAACATGTCATTAACTTTTTCAAAATATTTTTAATTCCTTTTTCACATCCTAAAGTCTCCTTAAGCACTTATAGGCCTCAAACCTTTTCAAATGTTCTTGAAATTCTCTGATCACTACTTCATCAAACTGCTCTAAGTCAGCTAAGAAGTAGTTTAATCTAAATGTGCTTTTCCTCCTTTCAAGTTCATTCTTTGGTTAAATCTCAATTGGAGAATGATCAAATGAAGGATGGTTACCAAAATGGCCTGTTCTATTTAAAAATTAACTTAGCCAAAGTGCATTAACCATAGCTTTATCAATCGTTTCCCTGATGAGCCATTTATATTATTTATTATTGATCCAAGTGTAATAGTTTCCATCATATTTCAAGTCCATAGCTCTAGGTTTAAGAAACAATCCCTGAATCCATCATTAAAGAAATTTATTCCTAATTTTTCCCGTATAGCTTTATGCAAAAAAAAGAATATTGTTGAAGTCTCAGTATAACCATAGAGGAGATCCATTAGAATGAATGTTCATCATCTTCTTCTTCTTTTTTTTTCCGTATGTTAGCTTTTTGCAATGCAAAGTTTACAGAATAACAAATGTGACATACAAGATTCTAGAGTTATGCAAGATTTCAACTAGCTAATGAATGAATTAGGTAGAATACCTAATGTTGGTGATCTTCAATAAACTTAGATTACAAATCACTACGATTCTTCATTTATATGATCTTGATGATTGGTCAATATATTCCAAGACTTCCCAAAAAAAATTAGGATCGTTTTCCTTTATTTTTTTTAGTAATCCAACTAACATTGCCTTTTTTGTATTCAAAAAGTCATAGACAACCTTTTTCTAGGGGAATTAATACCCCTCCCATTCCAAACTATTATGGATATACGGATTATTTCTCTAGGCTACTCTGATCCATGCCTTTTTTTTTTCTTACCACTTCTCGTACTTCCAAGTGTGAATTCCTCTGTGTGAGGCATTTTATGTTATATCATTAATGTTTTATCCTGGGCCAAATTTGCATATGAGGCAATGAGTTCCTCCTAAGGATTCCATACATCCTCTTCTCCTAAACTTATCTTACATCTACAACTTCTGTAGCCACCTTCTTAGCAAATAGAGTTAAAACCTAACAAGTTATGCTCATGAGCATTATTCTGAGGCCCGCTTATTTGGTCATATCCCTCCTTTTTCTTTTCTTTGTCCATATTGGCATTTACTTGCTCCTTATCCTAATTATTATGTAGAATTTTTGTAATTCCTTAAAGTTCTCTTTGGTGAAAAATTTGCTAGTAGGCTTTCATTTGGCCTTTTCTGTTTTCTTAGAGAGGCTTCCACTGGTATGATATAGATATTTTAAATTCCACACGAGTACCATCTTCCAATCTTTTCAATCTAAGGGTTTCAGGGAGTTCCTTTTTTTATTTTCTCTTCTATATAGAATTATGCATAGCCTTTTATGCCTAGGGAAGCAGTGTTTCATCTATACAAAGTGGTTTTCCAATAAAGCTAGCTAGGTAGCTTCAACTCAAAATCATACCTAGGTTACGTAATTGAAGAATTAAAAGCTATGTATTGGTACGCCAAGGACCTTGCTCAAATGCTTTCAAGGTATTAGTTTCATTGTTGAAGCTGAATGAAAAAAAGACTTCCTCAGTGATGAGGGTTCTCTTAAATCCGATATTGTCCATCTATTTTCTGTCCATGTTTTCATCAAGGGAAAAGAAGGTCTTTTGTCAGAAAAACACCTAATAAGAGTGCTACTCAATTTACTTGCTCCAAATTGAAGTACTTTCAGAGGAAGTGAGACCGTTTGAGGATCACCATCTGTTGTTAGGACAATTTATTTAAGCCTAGTGTGAGGGGAAGCTTCTCCAACCACCTAAGGACAAGTCCTTCTCTTGACAATAGTTTCAAAGTCCTAATTGTTCTTGAGGGTTCAGATGGAAGGAGCTCAGGTGACATAAGCTTGAGGTTGTTGTCAGATTAAGGAGTGGCTTAAGGATAGAGGAATAAGGTAATGCTTATGTAGGTGAAGTATAGACGAATGAGGTTGTTGATGGTAGCAAGAGAGGCAGAGGAGGTAGGGGATAGGGCCAAGCTCAAGGCTAGCTGGGAGAAATACCTTAACATGTAATTGAAACTATAAAACATGAGGCTAAATAGTTTTGTTGCTAAAAACAGGGAGGAAGGATCGCATGATACCTAGTGAAAAGTTAGACAATCTCTCTTAACCTTTAAAATTAAATACTTGTGAAAAGTCTAATAAAAATTAAATAAAATTTCCTTTTCCTTATTATAGGAAATATATTTCTAGTGTTATAAAAACATTGTAAGACACGTTCATTATTATAATTTAAATTTTAGGAAAAAGATTACTTTCCCTGTCAATAATTCATGCTAACCAAACGAAGCCTTAAGATATTGATGATATCAATTTTTTGTTAATTATTGGCTTAATTATTTGAATTAAAGGTATACTTATACTACAAATAATTTTTTGATGTAAAACTTTTCTGTTTTTAAGATATGTTCTTATGTTAATATTATGAGTAAATTTTCTATTCAACTTTTTCAAGACTTATATTTACATAAAGGTTTTAATTTCTTCAAGAAATAGAAGTTTCGGAAATTTAACAATTTAATTGAAATCTAAATTTATCATATAAATGTCACATTGTTCATGTTTATCATATGAATAGTGTTACATGAATTAAAAAGATATTATCAGTAAATTCATTCAAGCGCAGGTGAAATGCATAAAGCTTAGATATAAATATATATCAAAACCTTGCAACGCCCGACGACCTTCTTGGCTTTAGTGTCGAAGTTGTTATCTATTCATATTAAACTAAAAGGGATATTGTTGGTTTTTAATATTAAAATTAAAGGGATATGATTGTCTTTGAACCAAGTGAGCTTTAAGGACGTAAGAATAGTTGCGCTCCGACAGGCAAAGTTGGAGTTGGTGATGTCAGAGAGAGAATCGAAGGAGAAGCAATATTGGAAGGTCGAGAGAGAAAATGAACTTAGATAATAGCAGGAAGAAAAGGCATGTAGAGAGAGGAATAATATAAAAAACAGCGAAAGTGGAAGGAAAGCGATAGAAAGCAAACAGAAAGTGGGAAAAGAACAAAGAGTGTGGAGTAGCTTGAAACTGTGACACAGTTGACACCATCACCACCACCACCATTCAACACCAGCCACGCCACCTTTCTTCTGCACTACTGGTTAATCCTCGATTGTTCAGTTCACTGTCTGTCATCTTATATCTTGTTCTTAGTTCTGTTCTTTGTTTTGATTATCTACTGGGAGTTTAGGCACGAGTTGTTCTTATCTGGTACTTTTCTGGGTTAGTTTCCATATATGGAGTTTTGATTAAAACAATGAAGTGGATTTTCTACGCCCACGTTTCCTTTGTCTCTCGGGTTGTGAAACATGGGAGCAGGGACTGAACCTAATCCAAACAAGTTTATGTCTTTCAGTACGATCTCTCCGTTTTGTTTCTGTTCTGGTCCATTTTGTTGAAATAAAGACCTTACCTTAGCGGGCATCTTCCTCTATCTCAACATATCCGTTCGCATCCTATATTTGCCTGGCTCTCATAAGGGCCGGTGATCTCTATTTTTCTCTTAGTTTCTATGGTTACTCCAAATGTTATTTATTGAGAAGGAATTGTGTGAATATATTGGAAGATTTGGTTGGCATACTGTGTTTTTGATTTCACATTTGGTATTTTATTTGTTCATTTATTATATCTAAGATAGGAGGGAGAGAACAAGGATTTGTTTTTTGGATATAGAGACCAGCTGAGCATATTTGCTTGGTAACGACATCAGTGGTTTTGAGCTATTTGTAAGATTTTGAGCAGTCAGAAAGGGACACTTCAAGTCTCTTCTCTGTATAATCTGAAACGCCTCCCTCTCAAGAGCTTGCATGCGGCCAAAAGACCAGTTCATATATATCTTGACCGACTCAATCATAATCCCAGAATATAAGAGAAGAGAAGGTATCTTGCAGAGTTGAGTAAAAAAGGAGACAAAGAGAGATATAGAGAAAGGGAGATACAGCAGCAGGGTAGAGGAGTGGGTGATGAGATGAATCAAATCCCTGATCAAAGTGTGAAACCGATGCAAGGAGATAATCAACAGCCACCACAACAACATCAAAACCCACCACAGAAATGTCCTCGATGCGATTCTCTCAATACAAAGTTCTGTTATTACAACAACTACAATCTCTCCCAGCCTCGGTACTTTTGCAAGGCTTGCCGGAGGTACTGGACTCAAGGTGGCACCCTAAGAAACGTCCCCGTAGGAGGAGGTTGCCGGAAAGGCAAGCGCAGCAAAACTTCTTCTACTACGTCTTCTTCTTCATCATCAAGTGAGAATTCAAGATCTCAGTCGCAACAGCCGCCACAAGTGCCCCAGAATCTGGTGACCTCACAAAATATCGTCTCAAGTGCCGCTAATACAGTTAATACAGTTTGTGCTCCGCTGGGTGGTAAGGACTTTAGGAACTTAGTTTCCCCTTCTGGGATTGCTTCAATGGGACTGAACTATCCAAGCGGTGGTTACTTGGCTTCCTTGGCGGCGATTCAGTCTTTTAACAACCAACAACCGCCGTTGCTTAGTCATCACCAACCTGTAAACCATTCCATCAATCCTAGCGTTGATTTGGTTGGTTATTCAAATCTGAGGCAGGTTCATGGTCTCAATGCAGGTCCTTCCTATGGATCGTCACAATATCCCAAAATACAACAGCAAAGACAGTTCTTTCAAGGAGGTAATACGGAAGCAAAGAGTAAAGAGCATCAGTTTTTTGCTGGCGAAGAGGGGATTATTAGATCTGCAAGTTCTTCTCAGCATCCGAATTGGCACCAGGGCGGTTATATAAGCAGCTCTAGCCCTACTGACACTGCTTTGTGGAGTATCAGCACCACCGCCACAACCACAACCACCACCCCAGGCAACATTGGCAACAGCAACAATACCACCGGGGGCTCATCTTCTTTGAGACCAGATCATCACTGGCATGATCTGCCTGGATATGGTCATCCTCCATGAATTTAATTTCAGCCTTCAGTGTAGCTGCATTAGAGCTCCGAACAGCAGACAGCTTGCGTACCAGAAAAACACCATGCATTCTTTTTGTATCACTTCTTCCTTTGCATCATAGGAGAAAAATTATATTTTCTTTTGGGGTGTTGGGTATAATGTTTTTCTTCATAAGCTTATATCGAATTGAACACTGCAGGACGCAATGTCCCGTTTCGTGCCTTTTACCTTGTAGATAATTTGCTGGAATATTGAGTTAGGTTGTACTGAAGTTCTGATCAAAGATAAAATGCTTGTTTGAGCTTTTGTTTATAAGGATGCGAAATCTTATTGGAAATCGGTCACTACTAATAGCTTTGATATTTAATTGGTTAGGGTTTCTCAAGGCTATCTAAAAAGGAGAAGGAAGAACGAATTTAAAAGAGTGAATGAGCTGAGATGGTGGAAAGAAAATGTCCTTGTATTAAAGTTTAGTTCTGTGTGCATGTGGGTGACTGACGACGCAGAGATGCCTTAAAACTTTCCCTTTTGCAGTTTAAAAATGCGTTTGATTTCACTTTACAACTTGTATCACTCTGTCGTAGCCCTGAGTTCTCTCAATTTCAATTCATGTGGAAGCCATGTTCATCATAATTTGAAAAATTGACACGAGGTGGGGGTTATCCGATACTTTTTGTTATTGAATTGCTGATTAAATGTCAAAGCTTTTGCCACGAAACAAGATTCAACTTGAGGAGCGCATCGAATCCAATTATGGAAGTGAGTTCACATTTTTGAGTCATACTTCCGAGGTTCCTTTTTTCTTTTATCAAGGGTCTTTAAATTAAATCCTTCTGTTTGCAACTAAGGAAAGTATTTTCCAAGGGGTGCAATTTTATTGTGGGTTAATAAAAAAAAATGTTGCACTTTGCTCAAAGTCCAAATATTAAAAAGTGACAATTAAGGGGCTGTTTGGTTCCACTTCCGTTTTTCTGTTGTCGTTTCTGGTTTTTGTTTTTTGTTTTTGGTTTCTGTTTTTTTCTTAAAAGAAACGAAAACCTGTTTGGTTGAGATTTGTAATAAAAAAACTAAAAACAAAAACTTGTTTGGTTAATATTTGTAATATAAAAACTGAAAATAAAAATATATTTGTTTTTATTATCATGTTTCTATTCTTTTG
>JANPWU010000002.1:22331795-22342406 GCA_024707465.1 Erythroxylum daphnites
TCTAACTTAACCTAATGCCCAAAACGACATAGCATCATACCTCCCTTTAAGCAAATTTTCGTTGGCTTCAAGACAAGTCTTCATTCTTCCTAGCCATTCACGACAATGAGTCTTTTAACCCTTCCCTTGTTTTATTCTTTTACAATTGAAATGGGCTATTTTTCATTTTATGACATTACAAGACTACAAGCCCAAATGCTTCCCTCCTTTCAACTTAAGTTTTTTCCAAAACTCCATTTTTCCCTCCAACTTAATTTCCATCTTTCCCTCCTTTTATTTGCAACTCAAATGGACCCTAGCCCAATGTTTTCATTTTCCTTCATTTTGCTAAGTCTTCTCCTATAAGCTAACGAATTCACTTAAGTAGTAAGCCCACTTAAGCCCACTTTATTAACTTAAGCCTTAAAGCCTTATACAATCCTCCTAATTTGCCCTTTTAATTCAACTTCTTCTATTTAAATTCTAATAACTTATAAAATTCTCTCAATTCATAAATTCATCACAAAATTTCACTAATTTCCTTCATCTAATAATCATAACCTACACAACTTTATACTTAATAGCATTTTTAAAACAAAGCATATCTTCAGAAAATCATATCTCCCAATCCCGACATCGAAAAATAGCAAACTTTATGTCCACGAAAAATTCTCGACAGAGGCTACAAGTTTCATGTTGATCATTTTCGCAGATTTTGTCTCGATTCAAAAGTCAACTTTTTACCCTAAAAGGTAAACTCCAAGCTAACTTTGACTGACCTTAACTTTCACTCCCGATATCGAAAAATATCAAACTTTATGTCTACGAAAAGTTCTGAACATAAACTACAAGTTTCTAGAAGATCATTTTCTCAAATTCTCCCAAAATCAAAAAGTCAACTCTTAAGTCAAACATTATCTCTCCAAAAGTCAAACTTTCTAAATTCTTCAAATTTTCACACTTTTTCTTTTTAATTCTTGCTATTTAACTTCATTTCAATCAACTCGTCCACTTTCTTCTCATAATCCATATAAGTTCACTTAAATATTAAAGTCCTCAAAATTAAACAATTCATTTATCATAAATTTTTCTTAATTTCATCAAATTTCCTTAAATTCATAATTTGTCTCACCAATTTATTTCTCATTTAATTTCATTTTAATATTTCTAATTTTCATCAAAAGTTCGGGGTCCAACATTGTTGCTGCTTCAAAATGGTGAAGATTGTTACTGCTTTTAAACGGTAAGCTTTAGGGAAGAACCTTAGAGGCAACGTTTAAATAGAAATGGGTCCCACTTTCATTTAAACTCAGCCTTCCAAGTGCAACGTTTAAATGGAAGTGGGTTCCAACTCTATTTAGATTGTGGGTTCCAACCCCATTTAAATTGTGCCTTTGGGTTTAAGTGGAAGTGGGACCCACTTCTATTTAAACTCAAACTTCCAAATGCATCGTTTAAACTCCATTTGGACCTACTTCCTTTTTAAATAAACAAAATCCACATTAGCAGTGTAAGTCCCACTTTAATAAAAAAAATTTAAAAATCCACGTGAAAAATGCTACATGGCATTTAACTAATCTTGGTCTCATATCGTCAGTTTTTCCATCTAGTCATGGTCTATTTTGAACGTTTTTCAAATATTAAGGTTTAATTTGAATGTTCTGAAACTCTAAGGTCCAGCTTAGATTTCAATGCAAACGATAGGGGTTAAATTGCTCTTTTGGCCTTTGATGACACCATAACATTGTTGATGAATCCATCTTAACAAGTCATACACCAAACTATTATTTGGTGGGTAAAAGATATAAATTAATTTTTAACATTTCTCACAAAATAGGATAGTTCATACTGTTATCTTAACATTTCAAATTATTTCTACTATCATTTTTGTACCTTATTTAAGATGCAAAGAATATTATTTTATTAACATTAAAGTATAAAATGGTGATAGAGACAATAGTAGGGACTTAAATTTTTTTGAAATGCTAAGGTGAAGTTTACACCTTAAAGCTTTTTTGGCATCATCTATGAGAATTTTAGAACATAAACCATATTATTACACTCTTTTTCATTGGAATAGATGAACAACAAGCTAAGGGTTCAAAATTTTACAACGATATGGGAGCCCTAAGGGGATGCTCAATAGCTAGCAACCAATTGCTAAGATTTTAAAATTTGCTTAAGCCTAGACGATCTAACTCGAGATTAAAGTCAACGAACCTAAATCAAGTTGACCACATTTTGGGTTAGGTTAAGCTTTTTTTTTAATTATGGATTTTGGACTTGGTTTAAATTCAAACTTTACAGTTTGGTCTAATATGAAGCTTAACATATATAAATACTTAATTGACTATGAGTTGGCCTTAATTATCCTCTTTTTACTTCATTTTAAGCCTCAGTTTCTGCCTACTTATGCTTCTTCTGATCTCCTCCAGTCCTCCTTTGACCTTCCTTTTCTATCAAACTAAAACAATTCAACCTTTTAAGCTTTAATCCTTAATACTTTATAGTTTTTTTTCTTAATTTTATTGCGATTGTTATATAATAAATTACAAAACTTAACAGGGCTTCTATAATAGTTGTATTAGTAACCTTTTACTTGTAATGTATGAAGGCTGATTTTAAAGATTGAGTAACAATCTTTTCAAGCTATATTCTTTATAAAATATTTGTGATCAATAGAACACAAATGTTTTCCTTGAAATTTTTTTTGGTAGTTTAAAATTTTTACTAGGTAGGATGTCATGTATTTGTCAACTCTTTAGTATATTTTTGTCTTCTTCAAGATATATTTTGTTGTGAATACTATAGGAGTTGTTGAGTTTAGTCTACAAATATTCTATATTTGACCACAAAGATTGAAGAGAGATGATGATGATGATGGTGATGATAATTAGAGGTTGATGGTTCATATTAGAGTTGGATTAGGTAGTTCGATTCTCAAAACCTAATTAAACTTGAGCTCTAGTGATATTATCCATATCAAAGCAAGATCAAGGTCTAAGATCCCGAGACCTTCACACTTCCTAAGGCCTTCCATCAAAAATTTCAATAAAAAGTGAGTTTCTCACCTAACACGACAACATGAAGCAATATGGGTCTATTAGATTATTGAAGACATTAATATAGCCATATAACAATGCCAAGGTTTGTAAGAGAAAAAGATTTATGATATC
The DNA here is from genome assembly GCA_024707465.1 of Erythroxylum daphnites. Taxonomy (NCBI): domain Eukaryota; kingdom Viridiplantae; phylum Streptophyta; class Magnoliopsida; order Malpighiales; family Erythroxylaceae; genus Erythroxylum; species Erythroxylum daphnites. The sequence goes on from JANPWU010000002.1 coordinate 22,334,951, forward strand.
CCATAAATATCATAGGCCTAATAACATTCACAAATCTCACTGGCAAGTTAACTAAAGCCCATTATCAAGCTCACAAGAATTTTCAAGGTAGTTGTATGTTAGTATCTATAGTGATGATGATCTTACATCTTGTATAAATTTTGGTCTGAGATACTAACCATCTTAGGATGCCTACGCCTCTTTATGTCCATATCACTGTATTTTTATATCAACCACCCCTAGTATAAAAGGAGAAATCATGTCACAAGTAAAGGGTTCCATGTCTCTTGATGATATCTAAACATTTGAAGACCTCTAGTATAAAAAAGGGATATCACCTTTGATGTTCCTTTTTGCATACTATAAATCCTAGTTAGCGTCGCTTGATGATACTCCAATGCTTTCAATGAGGTCAACCCATCAAATCATACACAAAGTTATCAATCATCACCACTCTAATTTTAAGGCCCCAAATTGTACTCTAGTTGGAATATTATGTTTAAAAAAGTATATGTATGATAGGTGTAAAACTTGTGATATGATTGAGAATTGTATATGACTTGAATTTTGGGTTTAATGGATCCTACTTATTGAATCGGAATTAATTGATATCATTAGAGAATTGAGGTATTAAAATGTACATTTGGACTAGGAAAATTGTCAAGTGGTAAGATAAGTTGGTACTTGAAAATTGGAATGACTAAGCCTATAAGTTAGTGACATTTGGCACAGTTGATGCATTGACAAATGGCATAGTTAATAAATTGACAAGTGGCAACAATAAGTGAGAGACAAATGGCTTAATATATTGTTGACATTTGGCAGCTCCAATGTGGGATAAATGAAGAACATGCATAGTGACACATGTTGTTACAAATTGATGACACCTAGCAATGGGTGAGGCAAGTTTCTGCTGGAGTCATTTTTTGTTTTGCTCATTCTTCACTATCTTACAATCCCTCCACTAAAACTCTCTCATTTCCTTTCAACTTCTAGAGTTCTTGGGATCATCAAAAAAAGCTACTTTATACTACCTTCTATGTTGTTATCATCGTAATGTTAAGATCATCTTAGATTTACCTAGATTTCGGAAGTGCTTTGGTTGCACAAAGGCTGGTTTGATTAGTTCATTGAATAAGGAACTTGAAGGTAATTAGGTAAGGGATTACTAAACTTGATAGCATGTATTGTTACTAGTTTTATGATAATTGAATTGGCTTGAAATATGTGTTAAGATGTTGATAAATGCATGCTAGAAAAATGGTATTTGTAAAATAACTTCTAGTTTGATTTTGATGTGTGGAAGGTATTTATTTGTAAGTTACTTAGTGAATGATTTTTGAATTGGTTTGGACATGAATTTGATGAGGTCTTGAAGCATGAATAAGGTAAGATTGAAGTGAAATTGATGGACTTTGGTGAAAGTGTGTTAAATGGAAGTAAAGAAATCAAGTTTTAGAAACAATTTGGAGGATGTGGGTGAGTGAAACTTTGGTTCACTCATCCGACGATCATAGGATGTATAAGGCTTATTCCCACGATCATGGGAAGTACTTAGGAAGTGGGAAATGGTGGTTTTAGACAATTATTAGACTATATAAGTTAAGGCACTTAATAATGGTATAAATGGACTTAATTGAGCTTAAAAATGAACCTAATTTGATGTGGAATAAGTTCATTAAAAGTTGTATAAGATTTGGATTTTTAATTAAAGTAATAATTTAAAGAAGGTGTTGTTAAACAAAAAAGTATCTAATTTTGGAACTTATAAGTTATTAAAGGAATAAAGTGTACCTATGAACACAAATGTGTTTTAAATGATAAAAATGATATGTTAGTTATGAATGTTTGAGAATTTGGAAACTTAGGTGAATACATGTAAAGTGTAATTACTTAATGTATTCATTAGTGCATTATTACAAATTCTTATGTTTATAAGGCATGGTAAGTTTGAGTAAGAATGAATGGGTTCAATTTGAGCATGAGGAAAATGAATTCATACTTATGCATTATTTCCCTGTCAAGTGATTCTGATATTGTGATAATTACGGACCATCAATTGTCTGAAGAGTTTGATAATTAGGATTGTATTGGAAGCATTTTCTAATTGTGTGAATATAGATAATGTTTGATGACTCAATACATTTATTGATGCTTTAATGCATATGTTTGTATTTAGAAGGCATGTTAAGTTTGATCAAAAGAATAAGGTCATATGATAGGCACTACATCATTTACATGAAATTTTAAAATATGAAATGGTTTGTTTTAAAACTGTTAAGTCCTAGTCGTGGGTAAATAGGCATGCCTAGAAGGGTCTGTAGCTACTCTTGTGACACTAAGGTATCTCCTGATATCGACACTTCAGTGTCTCTTAATATCGAAACTTCGATGTCTCCTAATATTTGACACAACAGTGTCCGCTGTTACCAAGACATAAGTCTCTCCTATTCTATGATACCAATTATGGTATCTTCTATTCTGGTCCCGTTACCCATTTCTTTAAAAAGGATTAGTAGTCTAACTTATTTTGTATTCTGATACATGTTTAGTTTTGATTCAAAACAAGTTATGTTATGATATAAGTCAAATTTTGATCTGAAAGGATTATATCATATTCTGATATTCAATTCTGATACTTGTACATTTTGTTCTGATATTTATGAGTTTTGTTCTGATACAAAAATGTTCTATACTGATTGATGAATCATATTCTATTTTGATACATAATGTTTGGATTATTTTATATTATGAACAATTAAAGATTGTTATGATATGATTTGAATCTGTATCTATGAATGTTGGACGACTGTTAGAAACAGTTGCCATTATGCATTATGTTTACTTATCACCACTAAGCTATATGCTGAGCATGGTAGTTTTGCCTCCTTGTAGGTTCTGATAAGAAGGTTAAAGACTGGGACAAGGACTACCACAGTGGCTAATGAAGAATATGTTCTGTTTTGGAATATGTTTTGTTTTGAAAGATGTATATTTGAGTTTTTGAGGTGTATCTATCAATATGAAATAGTTTGTATTTTGTTTAGTGGTTTGTAATAACTTTATTATAGGATGGATTATGTTTAATGCATGTATTTTGATAACTTTATTATATATTAAGTTCATTAGGGTTTGTTTACAACAACATTTAATGATCTGTAATGCATGTTTGTTTGAGTTGCTAAAATGCATGTAAGGAATGTTTAGTATGCTTTGGATTGTTTTGGTTCTGTTTTGTATGACACTTGCATATTCTCTCGGGGGTATTTGGGTATTACACTAATAATCAATTTGCATGTCTAACTGCCTATGTCTAGTCTGCTATTATTTTACATTTGATCTCTTTATAGGTTATTTGTCGTCATTTTTATGATTAGAGAGAGAATGATGTAGTTAGGTTCTAATTCAATATCAAGGTTTGTTTGTTTCTACTTTTATTTTTGATTACCTGTTTTTGTTATCAAATTCAGTAAAAAAGACATGTTTGTTTGAATTTTTCATTTTTGCTTTTGGTTTTAGTTTCTTCCACTTTTTATAACTTATGAAAGCCATAAAAAGTTCATAATCTGATTTACTATCAAATTATAAATATATTATTTAATTATTTAATATATTAATTAATAATAATTAGGAATAATTAATTTAATATTTATTTATTTAATATTAAGTATTAATAAAAATTATGAATAATTTATATTTATTCAATAATTTAAATTAATTTTTGTAATTAAATTAAATAAATAAATTTAAATATTAATAATAAATGTAATTAAATTTAAATTATGTTTAAAACATAATTTTCTAATAAATTTGATTTAATAATTAAAAATATATTTAAAATAAATATTAATTTATAAATAAAATTTTTATAATTAAATTATTTTAATAAAATATAACATTTTTTACTAATAATATATTAATAAATATTACATAAAAGATTAAATAAATTTACTTATTAATTAATCAAAAATAATTTATCTTATATTTTATTTAATATATAATTATTATCAGTAATTAAAAAACTAATTGAAATTAACAACTAAATAGATTTTTGGTTTTATTTAAGAATAGAAACTAAAAACTACAAATTAAAATTAACAACTAAAAACTAAAAACTACAATAGAAAAATGTATATGGATCTAAACAGCCTTGAAGTTTTTATATTGTTGATGGTGAACTTACAAACCTTCTCAATAAGATTTCTATCGAACTTGTATGATTAAATTATAGTCTTCTCAATAAGATTTCTATCGAACTTGTATGATTAAATTATAGTCATACACTTTTAGACATGCCTCACTATCTACAGCAAGGTCATTGCCAAAATTAGCATAATAGAGTAAACACAAACAAATTTACTAATTTATATACAAATAAATATCATGTTTGATTCTAAAGGGTGAAATGTGTCACAATATAAAGTTAACTGCACAAATCAAATTGAGACAAGACAATTGAGCAAGAGTACTAAGTTAACTTTAAAATTGAAATATATGATCTCTAGTGATCAATTTGCTTGCAAAAAATAATTTGATTAAGGGTAAACATGTTATTAAAGCTAACTTCATTATTTTAGTACACGAGAGTACTACATGAGGACACATTTGATTAACAAGTATGGACAATGAGAAAGTTGATAAGTATGTTGAGCTTAATAATTACTTTAAGAATGTAAAAAGTATATAATAACCAATTTGTAAACTTGATCCATAGTGAAGTTAAAAGGGCTTTTTCTATCAAATATTAAACTTGACAATACAAAACTACATGAGAAATCTGTTTGGAACATTAGTTATATATCTATGGAAATTTTCATTGTGAAGATTATATAAGAAATCATTTGACTTGAGATCTTCAAAGTTATCTCATACAGGGATTATTATGTTTCGATACTACTTATGAATATTTTAGCAAGAGTATCTTAATCAGTAGTTATTGGATATAACATGAACCATATGGAGGTAGTAGAGTGATCAATATATGATTCATCACCCTAAATTAATTAGGGCCCAAGATTCGATTAACCTAGAATCAAAAGCGAAAATTTCACCTCAACCATCAATAAGTTTAGCTAGGGCATTTATAATACGACCTAAATAAGCCTCACTCACTGGTATCTGAGCAATCCTTCCTGTTGCTTTTACAGAACTTCCCTCTTGTATCATCAAACTGTCACCCGTCAATATAACCCCAAAATTATTAGATTCCAAATTCAAAGCAATACCTTATTTTGTACAGAAGCAAAATATTCAAAATCTTACTTTTTTTATACACATCTTTTTACATTTAAGCGATTCAGATTCTTTTTCTATTTTATTACAAATTTTTTCAATAAATAGTTCATTGTGGGCTCCTTCTTCAACAGGCACACAGTCAGAGCCCCGGGCTCCTCCCTCTGTTTGTGAGCTTAAGGTTTCATATTCTATTTCACTCCCCGATGGGGGGTTCTTTTCACCCTTCCCTCACTGTACTACTTCGCTATCAATCACCTAGGAGTATTTAGCCTTGCAAGGTGGTCCTTGCTTATTCACACGAGATTCCACATGTCCCATGCTACTCGGGTCAGAGCGTAAGGTAGTGATGCTTTCGACTACTAGATTTTCACCATCTAGAGTGCAACACTCTACCGTTTCACCTAGCAGCACGATAGAAAAGATGCTAGTTTTGTGTTTAGAAGCACCAAACAGTTTCAATGTGTTCAACAAATGAAGGAAATTAAGCATGAACTCAAAAAAATACACTTCTTAAGAGGATCAACTGCTTACTCAATTGTGCAGACGAAGGATAAGTTATCATCCATTCAGCAATCACTAGCACTGTCTCCCTCGTATCCTTCACTTATTGAACAAGAAAAACAAGCTCTCTCTAATTATTTAACAACAACAAAAAATCATGAATCCTTGCTCCAACAAAAAGCTAGAATGAATTGGTTAAAAGACGGGGATAGAAGCTCTAAATTCTTTTTCAATTTCATCCTTCCCTGTAAGGACAGGAATCAGATTAGCTCGATCATTACTAATAAGGGATAGTTACTCTAGAAGCAAGAGCATATTCAAACTGCTATTGTTAATTTTTTTGGTGAATTGTTAGACTCTCCCACTATCACTGTTAGTTCGAATGTTAACCTCTCAACTCTTAATTTGTTACAGATTACATAAGCTGACAGTGAGATATTAACCAAGGTAGTGGAAGATAAGGAAATTAAGGAAGCATTTTTCAACATGGATGGCACAAAAGCTCCTGGTCCAGACAGCTTGAATGGATTTTTCTTTCAAAAATTTTAAAGCATCACGGGTATTTATGTTATGAATGGAGTAAAGGAATTCTTTTGTATTGGTGTCTTGCTCAAAGAAATTAATAAAACATTTCTATGCTTGATACTAAAAAGTGTTAATCCTTCAAGTTTCAACGAATTTTGACTTATTACCTACACCAATTTTATCTATAAGATTATTTCCAAGATTTTGACATCAAGATTGAAGAGAGCGATCATGCCCCTTATAGTGACAATCAAAGGGCCTTCATTAATAATAGACAGATCGAAGATAACATATTAATCATGCAAAAACTCCTTAAAGGTTACTCTAGAGTAAACTTAATAACAAACTGTACCATCAAGATCAATTTTCACAAAGCCTACGATAATGTGTGTTGAGCTTTTTTTATGGGATCTGTTGGCTACTTATGGTTTTCCAAGAATCTTCATGACTGGAATAAGGAATGCATAACCATGGCAAGTTTTTCCGTACTTATTAATGGCATCCCATCCACATCTTTCAAAGCTGCAAAAGGTATAAGGCAGGGGGATCCTCTTTCCCCTAACTTTTCATCGTGTGCATAGAAGTTTTAAATTCTCTAATCAAGCTTGAAGTGGATTCGAATGTTAAATTTAAGCATCACTCAAAATGAAAAAAAAAATAGGCTCAATAACATTGCTTTTACAGATGACTTACTACACTTTTGCAGTGCAAACATAGCCTAGGTTACTAGCTATATGAGAGCATTGCACAAATTAAAGATAGCCTTAGGTCTACAGTTCAATCTCCACAAAAGTCATTCTTGTTGTCCAAGAAAGCATCTTGGATGGCTCCACAAATTGCCCCAATCATGGGAACGACAACGAAGGATCCCCCGCTACTCTATTTGGGTCTCCCTATGTTTAAAAAATAGATTAACCTTTCTGGAATGCAACCCTTTTTGTTGGGCCCCGAATCCTTTTCTCTGGTAAATAAGTTGTCTAATTTTATTTTGAGGTTTAATTTGATATTTTTAAAATTGGGTTGGAATAAATTGAGGATTTTATTGTGTAGGTTATGATTATTAAATGAAGGGATTTAGTGAAATTAGATTTGTTAATAAATTATTATTTTGTGATACATTATTAGTATTAAAAAGAATAATATGAATTGAGGGTCCTATGAATTTAGGTTATTGAGATTAAATGGAGGGAGTAGATTAAATTAGAGCTTTATAAAT
>JANPWU010000002.1:22368817-22379610 GCA_024707465.1 Erythroxylum daphnites
TGGGACCCGTTTCTGAATCCCAACCTCGAAACACAAACTGAAGATATCGAATCAACGAATCGAATCGGACTCAAATCTGATTCGCAAACACAAGGCGAAAGAAGTCGAAAACGAATCAAATTCGATACGAAGTCTAAAGTTTCCAACGCGATGCTTTGCTAAGATATTCGTTCACGGTTGTCGGACACATTTATTTCAGTTCGTATGGAATTCGATTCGCTACCGATTCTTTTTCGCTTCCGATTTGATTTGTTTGCTTTGATTCCGTTACGTTTGTGCTTCGGAGATGGGATTCAGAAACAGGTCCCAACAGGTTTCTACGACGGCAATTTTCCTTTACCGACGTTTAAATAACGACGCAAAAGACCTCCTTTTCTTGTAGTGAGTTAAAGTGTCAAACAACTTTAGCCTTCAACTTGGACCATGACTTACTCCTTTTTTTAGAACATTTTTCTTTGATCCTTTGTAATATCCTAGTACGATAATTGTACTGTGTAATGTGTTGTACACACAATTTATAGAGCATGCTCTATTTATGATATACTAGAGTAATTTAAGTGTTTAAATGTATTATTGAGGTTATAACAAAGATTTTGGATAGACCAAAGACGGTTCTGAACTCGACCAAAAATTTCTCGAAAAAATTTTGAAAATTTCGAAAAGCTACGAAACGAGTCCAAATGAGCTTTCAAAGCCCCGAAATGATACTTCTGAATGAAATTCGGACATTTTAGTGACATTTAGTGATTTCTGGATTCAATTCGAAAATTCTTCTAGGTAATTAAAAAGTTACCAAACAATTTCAAAATATGATGAAAAGCTCCAGAATTAGGATTGGAGTCTATAGGAACTAAAATGGGTTGAAATGAAAGTTGTTTGAGTAGAATTTAGGTAATCCGAAATTATTGGACTAAAATGCCCATTTTAGAAAATAATGAGTATTGATGATTTTAAACCTGTTCGAAATTTTTAAAAGCATCCAATAAATAAGTATTGACCCTAATTAGAGTATTTCATGGTCAATTTGACAATAAGACGGTTGTGGAAAGTTTTCGGGAATTAATTTGGTTAGCTAATCAATTAAATGCATTAAACGGTAATTTGGTCTTTTTTTCTAATTAAGGGCAGTCTGGTTTTTTTACATGATATTAGTGGATTGATGAGTCGTTAGAGATGACCAATCATGTATTTGATGGGTCATTAATGATGACAAATAAGAAGGTGACATGTGTAATCCATTAAATAAGTATAAAAGCAACATTTGCTTCATTCTTTAAACATAACCATCAAAGTGAATGGAGAGTGCACGAGAGAGTGGGAAAAAAAAGAAGAGAAGAAAGAGTTAATTTTTCTATTGGACCCCAAAGTTTTCTTGAAAGTTAGAACTATTATATGTGAAATGTTGGAAGTTAAAAGCTGAAACGTGTTTACTAAGTATGCTTCAGTATTTTAGCCATAACTTTTTCCCTAGTTATCCAAATGAGATGATTCTTGATTTGGATTAAACTAGCAAAACAGACTACAAATTTTTTGATGAAATTGAGTTCTAATTCAGACTCTATGAGTTTCAATTTTTGGAAGGAAGTTGAGCATAGAATATTGTTTCAGCTTAAGAATAGTTCATAAATGTTTGGGATATAATTTTCAGATTACCGAACCAAATTGAATGATTTTGGCGTCATTAGAAAATTAAGACAATGATGAGCATTTTTCTAGAAGGAAGTGTTATCAAATTCTTTCAATTTTTCCATGATCATTAGATAAGAAATTAGAAGTATATGATGTTAGTTTTAAAGACCAAAGGAGGGTAAAATGGGAAGGACCAAGTAAATGAAGGGTAAAATGGGAAAAGACCAAATAAATGGGCTTGAAGTAAGAAAAAAAGAGAGAAGTGTCATGAGAGGCCAAAAGAGAGAAGAAAAATCGTGAAATAGAAGAAGAGAAAAGGAGAGAGTCGTAGAGAGAAGAAAAGAAGAAGGAAGGATGAAGAAGAAGGATGAAGATTTGTTCAAGGTAAGCTCCATGCTATTTTCTTCTTGTTTGATTTGAAAAAGGAAGCAGAAAAGATGGTTTTTGTGTTGGCAATGAATGGAGAAAGAAGATGGTTTAAGGAAACCCATTTGATTTTTGGGTTTCTAAGTTAGGTTTTGGGTTTTCTAACCTAAATAGACTATAGGTAGGTTAGGTTTGGGCTAGATATGTGTTGATTTCATTTGTTGTGATTTTGAAGTTTTAGGGATTTTGTTGAATTGGAATTGAATGGGAAATTTGGTTTGATTTAGGAAATCAAGATAATCCTACTCAAGACCAAAAGGAAGGGCCAATTTGAGTTTGGATCTTCAAAAGTAATAAGGTAGGTAATTTATTTATAGTTATTGTGTAATGGGCAAAATGTCTTGTATGTGTGTATGCTTGAATTTCCAAATTGTGAATTGCTATGATGTGGAAAATGCATTATGATGTATTTTATGTTATTTTATGCATTGAAAGATGTATGACATTTTGATAAGAATTGAATTGTGAGCATGACTATGCTATGCCTTATATCATGGCATTTTGATTAAATGGAAAGAAGAAAAAGTATGACAATATGAACTTTTGATTGAATTGAACATGAGATTTGATTGTGTTTGGGCGAGAGAGGAACTGTTTCGTAGGCACGTGCACGTCGACGTAAAGCCTTCTCCCGGCTGCCTACTTGTGACCCACGAGATTCGAAAAGTGGACTCGTTTCGTTCACAGAATAAACTTCGGTTTCTCTATTTTGTTCCACGGAAACCTGGAGCTATTTGTTTGTGCATTTGCATTTTGATATGTTAAGTATGATGCAAATTATGTATTATGCTTCGATGATAAATTACATCCAACATGTTTTATGTGATGAAGTATTGATTTATGAGTTATGAATGCTGAACTTACATTGTTGGATCAAAATAAGATGAGTATGAATATATGAATAGATGCATATATATTAGATTGTGTGGCTCAGCACCAATGGCTATAAATATATTAGCCACTGAGCTGTGTAGCTCAACCCATCATTTTCCCTCCTTAGGTGCAAAAAGAGAAGATTAGCAATCCTTGCAAGGCAATTGAACAACTTCGAGATAGTTAACTTTTGTACTAAGCTAGTTCGAACACTTTGTATAGCTTATTAAGCATGTCAAGCATTAAGCATCCGTTTGTATTTGTTTTAAAGTTTGTGATGTGTATATTGATATGTAAATAAAGTTTGTTCAATTATATTTACTTTGCTCAGTAATGAGAATGCGAAATTGAGGATTTCCTTTTGTATATGAATATGTCTTTTTAAAGGTTGAGTATGATGATTGTGGAAGTGGATTTTATGTATGCATATGCTTCTTCGTTGAGATTGCGAATTGTTATTTGTTTTGGAATAGGATGTTAGAAACTAGAAATGTTTTATGGGATGAATTATTTGAGGTGGGGTTCAAAAGTTTAACGAAAGGTATTTAGTAGTTGAATTGATATGAATAGATATTGCATTTTGCAAGCTTTCATAGGTATAGAAATTGTGTTGCGAATTCGGGGGAAAATCTGGATAAATATAGGCTAAATTGGACAAAGTTGTCTTGTAGTTTATCCTCTTAGCTTTCCAACTCTATAAAGTTTACAAATTTTGGATATCAGAGTTGAGAGATATGAGCATTAGAATAGATGATGGTGCATAGAAGGTATGAACATGAATGCTATGGAGAATGATGAGAATTTATTGTATGTGATGAATCATTTGAGTTAAGTTTTGGTAGATTTATGAAATAATTTTGGTAACTAAATGTTTAGGGATTGATGTTACATTAGAATAAGAGAATTTGGGAAGATTACGAGTGAATATGATGTTAGAATAGATGTAGGAACCATTGAAAAGGCTTTGAAGGAAGTTTTGGGTGACATTTGTCCATTAGATAGCCATTAGGTCCGTTAAAAGGACCTTTTCAGGTGAAAACGAGCCCCCAACCTAGTGCATGTCCATTAAACGGACATTAGTGTCTGTTAAACGGACCTTCTCAGGTGAAAAATGGCTCCCAAGCCAATCTATGTCCGTTAAACGGACATTCACGAGACAACTATAGTAAATCACAATTTTAACCCTTTTAAAAGCCGAATCTTGCTTCAAGTTCTTCAATAAAGATTTTAGATCTCGAAGTTCTCTTTCTAACTGTCCAAAAATGAAATCAATCCGGCATCTGTAGCAAAAGTTATGGCAATTGCGCCAAGGCATATACAATATGAGTAAGGACATAAACATGTTGGATTCTTTTGGCCATAACTTCTTCATCCGACCTCCAAATTAAATGATTCTTGAAGCATTGGATTCCTAACACATTTTTCTACCTTTGTACAAAAGTTGATAGCTTTTGGAGTTGAATTCAAAATGATTTATGGAAAGAAAATGAGGAATCGGTTGGAAGAGCATAACTAGGTTATGAATATACTTTGGGTTTTTAAGCATATATTGATCTATAGAGCTCCGATTAAGATGGTTCTTTCTTCAAAACAAACTAGAGGCTTAGAGCCACAATTTCTTTGAAGAATTCAAGTTAAAATTCAGGTTTGAATTTTCCCAAAAATTTGTTCTGAATTAAGATAAATGAGTTTGATTATGGTGATTGATTTTTATAGGTATGCCATTGAACAAATTGTGAGGAAATTTTTAGGATGTTATGAGAATGAAGATGAATTGATGATGGCTAATGAGGGTTAATTGAAATAACCCTATAGGGTGATAGGTTCACGCTTTATGACTCCGGATCGATTGTTAGGCTTCGAAAACGGGGCCCAACATTTTCGGCCAAGGAGAGAAGGAGGAGAGTGCAACTGATTTTTGATGGGTTTTGGATCATGATTTGAAGAAATCTTGATCAGGACTAAATATTATTCAATTGTCCAAAAGATTGAAAGAAAGTGATAAGTTTTCCTAACCTAAATTTCTTATTTTTATGGGTTTGTTTTGAGTGAGAAAGTTTTGTTTGAGATCAGTGGTTTCTTAGTGTTACTTTGGTGTTTCTTTACATAGAATTGATTGAATATGACAAGAGAGGAACGTGTAGTAGAATTTTGTCTTAGGTTAGTTTGAACCAGTCCCAATTTTTTAGCCATACCTTGGCCTAAAGACCTCCAATTTGAGTGATTCGAATTGGATCTAAAACCTAAGATATAGTACTAAAAATCACTAGAAGAGACCTAGACCTAATTCGGGATGAATAATATTGAAATTTGAGATCGAAAGTGGTAACCTGTACTGTCCCTTTGTTGAAACAGATTGTGATATTTGGTACATTTTTCATGATTTAGAAGTTGAAATGACATGATTTTTGATGATATAGAAACTAGAGACATAGGAGAACAAATGTCTAGGAGATCTCAAAACCTAATTTTAACGTTTACTATGTAAAAATTAAAGAACAAGTAGAGGTATGGATTCTAGACATGGGTCATAACTGCGACTCATCATACATGATTGTGATAATGGTGAATTAAATTTGGTGAGATTGTATTTTGAAGGAATTGGTAAGTTAGAACAGATAAAATATGGTATTTAAGTGACTTTTGAAGTTAAGATATGGAAACGGTGACCAATAGGTTAGCTTATGAAAGTAAGCAGAAATATGATCAGCATGCGTGTTACACGATTAGATACAAATCTCGAATTCAGTTAAACCGTATATATAGTTTTAATGCCTTATTTCCTAATTAGGAAATAAATGCCTAAGTGAAATGTGTTTTGTGTAGGTAAAGGAGAGGAACCGAACGCGTGAGTATGCTTGACGATAAGTTTGCAAAATAGTGAGTGTATTTTAACCATTTTTTATGACTTAAATCTTTGTAAAAGAATTGATGACATGTGATTGTTCTTTAAATTGAGTTTATGCATATGGTTTTCATTTGATCATGAAATGAATATTTATGTTGAGTTTTATGCAAATGATATTTTACAAGTGAATATTGCTAGCATAAGTGTTTGCTTTGGCAATATATGAGTTTTAATTTGAAAGTTAAATTTTATATGATTAGGAGTTACATTCAAATAACTCAATTATGGATCATCCCATACTTCATTTAGAAAATAAGTTGTAAATATAAGGGTTGCTTTTGCCTATAGTACACTAGTAGGCTTTATACATGTTATTATATTGGTATATTTATAGTGATTAAGCTATTATGAGTAAGCAATGTAGAACCAGCTCCATAAATAGTTGTTAACCAATCACGAGTAAGCGGTGTAGAACCAGCTCCGTGACTTGTTACGAGTAAGCGATGCAGAACCAGCTCTGTAACTACCGGTCTATTGCAGTTAACTTGTTACAGGTAAGCAACGCAGAACTAACTCCGTAAATAATGGTTAACTAGTCACGGGTAAGTGATACAGAACCAGCTCAGTGACTTTATATCTATTGCTCCGTATGATAAAGAAACTTGTGGTGGGCCATGTTGAGTAATGAAAGTCATGAAATTAATAATGCTGCCACTATTTATGTTAAAAGTGATTTGAAAGGTACCGTATGGTACCCATTCTAGTGGTTGGCTTATTTTCAGTATTAAAATTTTCAGAAAACTTATTGTCACCACTGTTTATTGATTAAGGAAAATGGGAGATGGAAAATTTTATATGATGAGTTTAATTTCGAAAAGCATTTTGAAATAGTTTTTCAAAAAAAAATTGAAATTGTGTTTTACAAAATGTTATGTTATTACCAGATTTGATGATGCACGAATAAATTGTTATGGAAAATGTTTTACCATGAGCTTTATGATTGTGTGGAATATTGCAGTTATATTGTTATGAAAAGTTCAATTTTCTTATAAATTGATTATACTCACTTAGCTTTTTAGCTCACCCTTATTTTTTATGTTTTTAAGCAACCCACCCCAGGTATGCATATATGTACTATAGTAATTGGAACTTCGCCTTAAGATTAGTTGTACTATCGAGTGCTGCTATGCTTGTGTCATTTTCCTATGGTCAATTATGTAAAGAATAGATGTTTATGAAAGATTAAGCATAAATATGTTTTAGCTTTTAAAAGTTTCTTATGAGTGAACTTGAAGTCCATAATTTATAGTTGAAAAATTGGTGTGAATATAGAAATATTTTAAAATGTGTTGCGCAGGTTTTTGAGATTTGGAAATCTTAGAAAAGCAATTGTTATGTTGCTAAAATTTTTATTAAACTATTTTCAAAAAAAAAAGTTCACTATTTTTTGCGATTGTAAAAGTTAAAAGTATAAAAGTTTTTAAATAGTTGAATGGCTTAGCTTTGCGGGAACTTCAGTTGAGTTAGATATCGATTAGAAAGCTACTATGGAGTCGTCAGCAAGGCTCCACTTAGGTTTCAGAAGGGTAACTCCCGGATGAGTCCTTTCATCCTTCCTCTGTTAACAATCAAAATCACATCTAATCCACTTTTATAAGTGTCAAAGAACTTTTTCTTTAATTCCTTGAATTACAGGACATCCTTCGTATCACTAATAGAAATAATATATCTATACAATAAGGTATCATCAAAATTTTCATATGAGTTAGGAAATAAATACAAAAAGGACTATGGCTTAATCATCATCTTCAATCTTAACCTCAAAACCTTGTAAATCTAAGATGATCTGATAAGTTATCAATATGATCTTTAATTTGTGTACTTTCTGCCATCCTCAAGGCATATAAATGTTGCTTTTAATATAAATTAACGTCTAAATGATCTCTTCTTATACTTAATTTCAAGACATTTTCACAATAAAGCAGAAGTGTCATCAATCACCTTTCTTAAGACCTTGTTACCCAAACTCAATACTATTGCATTCTGCATCTTTGACGATTCTCTTCCTTCTTAGACATCTCTAGATTTTTTAACAAATTTTCTTCTCTTTCCAATGTTGTTATGCATTGTTACTAAACAAGAACCACTCTCATCTCCACCTTATTATTTGATTCATTGAACTTCTCATTATAGAACTTACGAAAAATATATCTTGTATGAAAACGGGAGCAACATATAGAAGAAATAAGCAAACAGAAAATATGTAACCTACGTCTACGGAGACATAATTCTTTTTTTTTTTACTGTAAAAAAGTCAATACAAGGAGAAATATGACAACTGCAATCCAACCTTCTAAAGGTTCCTAAAAGTTTCATAAAAGGTCTAAACTTACAAAACCCTTATCAGATTATTCGTAGAATAGGATTACCTATAAGAAATTTAATACGGTGAAACTTTATTAACACAAGTTTAAATTCACTAACACACTATTTTTACATAAGCTTAAGGTTCCTGAAATTCTAAAACTCAAACTCTATTTCACCTTAAGTTTAACATCATTAAAATTCTATTTCCCAAAAATCCAAAATCAGTGAAATTCTATTTCATTAAAATTTGAGGCATACCTAACACTGCTACCCTAAGAAAGATTACTGATGATGTTTTAGATATTATTGTATATATTAAGCAAAGCAAGTGCCATACTCAAATGTAGACATATATTTCCAATATTCTAACAAAAGAGTTACCGTGTCAGGCAATGCTCCTTTGCATACTAGCAATTTTGGAATGCAATGTCACCAACTCATAGGTACATTTAAAAGAAAAGAAGGGTAGAGACATAGGAGTTCCATCGTTATCCATAAGTTGTTTTCTGAAATCGTCCTTTACGCAGAACGTACTACTTTCTTTTTCTTGTTTTCTTTTCACATACTCACTCATAGTACACAGATATGCCAAATTGCCTCTCTATTTCTAGCGTATGGGGGAATAGAGCTAGGGTGCTAGAACCCGGATACTAAAATCCAACACATGAACTGAAATTGTGTTTTCGCCTCGGTTCTTGTCATGAATGAATCTTAATTTGCACAAAAGCTCCTCAACATCTTCATATAGAATGTACTACACAATGCACTATTGTCAGTAAGTCATATAAAACACTGAGCTCCAACTCATAACGTTCCTCACCATCTTTGACTATTAGTTCCTGCCTCCCGGCTAAATCAAAAGTGAATAAAACCTAGGACAGTGATGCACTATGCTGACATACCCCTTTGCTCACAGGAAAATAGAGGGCGAGGTTGCACCCGTCCATGTCGATTATGCATTACGTAAATAGCATTTGTTTTCTTATTTATGGTTCCAAAAGTTAATAAAATTCGAGCATTATTCTTCTTCTTCCCCTTTTTTCTTTTTTTTTTTCAAAACACTATTCCTTTACCAAATCACATAAAATGCAAGAAAGTAAACAACATAATACCAAATAAACAAATGCCCCCCAACATTACAAAAGCCAATCTCCCTCTATCGTATACGGTTATACCAAATCCCCTTTTCCCTAAATCCCAAGAAAAAAAGAGTATGAAAGGTGAGGGAAGAAAACCCAACTTGTCAGTGCCTCAACTGAACTTCAATGAGGACCGCAACAATAGACCCCCCACCCCCGCAACCCAATACCGAGAACATTAGAAAAAAGAAAACAACTCACAAATATATACATACATTTTAATCGTGGTGAAGGCCTCCAACTTACTGATACGTGCATATGGACCAAACAGTTTATCCTCTATTCAAACACCGCTGTGTACATGTATGTACATGGCTGGCGATGATGATGTTGGTTTTGATAGCCGAGTTAATGATGGAATGGAAGAGGATCCGAGGTTCCTCTCAGCGCAACTTGGGTGTCTCAACCCTGAACATAAAACTAACAGGTTGATTTCTTGCAGCTGACATGATCTCTCCGATCCATGCTCCTCACATCTTTGATTTCCATCGATTCTTACTTTTTTCCCCCTCATTTTTTGTTTTGTTTTGCTTTTCCCTGAATCCAAACCCAATTTGACAGTAACTCCACTACAAACAAAGCAAATAATCAGAAACCTAGGTAGCTAAAACATGAGACAAATATTAGTTATAAAAGGGGGAGACCACAGGATGTTCGTTTGTTTTAGATCAGAGAAGTGACAGAAGATCCAATATTTGCTTGATCATGCCATGCACCGACACTCGTGGCACTGTTCCAATAAATTGAAGGATCTGATGAGAAGCTGATTTGCTCTATCTGATTCTGACAAGGCAAATTCCATTCCAACCTGTTTTGGCCTTGTTCAATTTTCTCCTCTTTCATAGGTATCCCAGATACCTTATTCCCCCTCATTCGCAAGTCGTCAAAAGCTGTCAAGTTCTGAAAGTGGATAGGAGCTCTACTATCTTTGACATCTTCATTGATGAACTTCTGTTGGTGAAGGCTAGAGCCAAGCAAAGAAGCCATTGTTGGAGAGCTTGAAGTTGTAGAAGATGAGGAACCAAATATAGAGTAACTTGAAAGAAGAGAATTAGAAGAAACCAAATCGTGTATGTGGTTAGCGGGATTAAGCCCATTAGCATCACTAGTAAGCAAACCTGTTGAAAACCCTATTGCAAGATTGTTCAACTGAGGCTGTAGATCATACCCAGAAAGAGTATCCACATTAGATGAGACTCTAGAATTGAACCTACCAGGATATGAAAGATTCACCTCTGATGGATTACCAGGTAACCCGTAAAACAACGGGTTGACGTGATTGGACGCTGAAGAGACAACATCGACTTGGGTTTGAGGAGTGTTAGGGTTTGTGCTACTAACTGAAGTAGTTGTTTCAAGGGCAGAGGCAGGCCTCTTGACGCGCTTGTTCTTCCTGCAACCACCACCCACAGGAACGTTCCTTAAAGTGCCACCACGAGTCCAATATCTCTTACAAGCTTTGCAGAAGTGTCTTGGCTGAGACAAGCTGTAGTTGTTGTAATAACAAAACT
>JANPWU010000002.1:22392818-22405565 GCA_024707465.1 Erythroxylum daphnites
TGTGTCCAAAATTTCTTAACTTTCATTATTACTTACTTGTGTTCTGAATTAAGCAATTGTTTTTTTAAGAAAGAGGGTAAAACGAAAAAGTATACACAATTCAACCCCCCTTCTTGTGTGTTAATTATCGGTGTACTAACTTGTGATTAACTTCAAATTTTCGTCTTTTCCTTCGAGAGAAGGTTCGCATTATTATGAGTATGAGTGAGTAGACTTTGAGTAGCATCTAGTCTTTCCTTAGCAATATCAATAGTAGCTTGAGTACGAAGGGAATGTGAAGCCTTCATAATCTTCAGTTCTGCTTTAATTGCTTTAAGTTTTTGGCATCATATGAATTTCCTAGAACCTGAAACCTTAACTTATAATCCCCTCCTGATTACTTCATCGAATCCATCCACTTTAACACGATAGTTGTTAAATCTAAAGGGATGTGGAGAAAAGAACTTCTAAAAGAGTCCCTTAATTGGAATGGGAGAGTGATAAGAGAAGACAGGATGTAAGAATAGAGCCTTACAATTAGCAAAATGTAGAAACCAATCTCTATTTACTAGAGCTCTATCCAATTCTTTCCGAATCAGCCAAGAATCCCTTTGTTTATTAGACCAAGTGAAGAAATGACCTTCCATTTTTAGGTCAATTACTCCCATCTGTTCAACACAGAGTTTAAATTCTTCATTGTAACTCCTCTGGCTACAATTCCCCTCAGCTTCAGTTCTGAAAATAGTGGTGTTAAAATCTCCAACAATCAACCATGGGCCAAAAATGGTGCTTTGAATGCCTTTTAGAGAATTCCATAGTAAGTTTCTTTGAAAGGCAGTATTGAACCCATAAATAAAAGAAGAGTAGATAGTAGCTCCTTCCAAGATGAAGTGGATTTTAAGATGAATTAACTGCTCATTAGAAAAAACCTCCTCCACTTTGACAAAATTAGTATTAAACCTAAAAATAATTCTGCCATGGAGATGATATTGATGGTTAGATAAGAAGGACCAATAAGAGCGAAAAATCTTTACCTTATTCATATTGTCATATCTAATTTTAGTTTCAAGCATAACTACAATCAGATGCTTGATTCTCCTAACAAAATCCCTTAAAGCATTAAGCTTTTTCGGAGCTTTTTCGGGCAATTTATACCACGAACATTCCATATTAGGACTGACATGAGGAAATATTTTTAACTTTGTCTCCTCTCCTCCTTCCACTCCTCTAACTCCTTGAACTAGTTACAGTCTGTAAATTTTCAATCTCACAACCTTCCGTCACCTTTCCTTTAGAGGAATTGGTGTAAGAAGTATCATCCTTCTCTAGTAAAGATTCTAAATTAGCCCCATATTGGTTAACATTAGCAAAAGTTGTCTCATTCTGCTGCTCACCCATCTTATTACTTGCTTGTATCAGTTCCAACACATTTGCTTCCTCCTGGATCACAGATTGTGTAGTCACCACATGAATATATTCTATTCCTTTAATATTGGATGGAGGTGAGTTGATTTTTACTTCCTCCCCTGTACCGCATTTTCAAGCTCCAGTTGAGATACATTTTGGCAAGAAAGGCCATCTTGGCCATCTTCAAGGCCCATTAGTTCCATATATTCTCCTTTGGAGAAAACTTTCCCAATAGATTTCCAAACCTTTCCTTGCATAATAACCGAGGGTTTCTAGCTATAAGAGACATATATCATGTCTTTTTGAAGAACATTATCAATACCTAGCTACATTATGGGGATGTAATTCGATAACTCTTTTGATCTATCCACACTAACACAAATCCTCACATATCCAACCCTCTTTCTCTTTGTAGTAGTTTCATCCATATATAGAGGTCTACCAATGAAACTAGCCAACGAACTAAGACCTTGGGTAATCTAGTACTCTAAAGGGATATTATGTAAATTGATCTACAGTGGAAAGTTATGCACCTTGATGTTTTGAAGCTTTATACCTGGCTGCCATTTTTGTAGGTATAAGGGTAGTTGAGCTACATGCCATGGACCTTCTTCTAGTATCTTATTTGCTTCATCTTGGGAGTTAAACTTGAATAAAACCAGATTATATTAAGTAAGAAGAGCATCGATAAGCCCCCTATTCTTCCAATGACTAGCTGCTGTCGAACACTGAGAAACCAACCAAGGAGGATTCCCATATTCTAGCTCCCATCCGCAGAGTTTCAATGTCCTGATGTACAATTAGCTTGCCATCAATAACCCTGGGCAGGTTATATTGAAGGGTAATATCAGATGACTCACCCATAACCTGTTTCCAACTTTTGTTCCAAGGGATGTTGGAAGGGGTAGATCTAGAAAAGGGTTGTTTAGGCAGCTGAGAAGTAATTAAGGAGGAAAGTGGAGGGTTAGAAATGTTGGTAATGGTTTGTAGATTCAACTGAATCTGTTGTGGTTGAATCTAACTTTGGGGGGGAGGCTATATTTCGGTGGTAGGGGAGGAGGGCTTAGGTGAGGGCAGAGGGGAAAATTTATCAATGAGGTTGATCAATATTGGGTTTTGTTATCAGGAAAAAGCAAGGGCAGTTTTCAAAGAAGGAAAGAAGAGGAATGCAGGTGATAATTTGGGTAAGTATTTAACTTAAGAGAAGGGGAGTTACCAAAGAGCCCTTATGATAGATCACAAAGAGTGAGAGAGAGAGCTAATTATAGTCTTCTTCTATTTCTAAATTTTTAAACTTAGCTTTCTCATGTATCTTCCTTATTAAAATTCTTTTTCTTTTGTATTATCAAATTATGTTTTAACATCTAATGCTATTGTTATACCACAAGACGTTTGTGAAAGTAAGACTACCAAAAAATGAAAAATAACTGTAGAAAAAAAGAAATGAAAAAGATATAACGATAAAGGCAGTGATATGCATAATGTTGATAACTATTAAAACATTATGCACTCAAACTTTAAGTTAGAAAGATTTTTCGTTATAGGCTATTGACATTTTGTTAGAGTATTTATAAGTTTTATTCTATGCAAGCTTATATTATATAACAAATTTAACGTATCACATCATTGGACGTTCTTTTTACAAGTTCCATTCTTATTGCATAATAATTAAAAATACTTTAAAATTAAGCTTATTTAAATAATAAACTTCTTTTATACATAGTTAAATAGTGTGTAAGAGATGAGATTCTCCAGTTTAAATCATTGCTGGAAAAGTTTTGACATATGTATAAAATACTGGTACATTAAATAAGGATGAGACAAGTAATTATAAATTTTCACTGTTAAGTTACCTCTAACTTTTGTTACATAAGGCATTTTGTATTAATTTGGTATCGTGACACATAATTCAACTATAGTTGGGTATTGTATGACATGATGATCCAATAAATAAAGTTTTCCTTGGAATATTGACAGAAGATACAAGAAGAGAAAGATCGAGGTGGAGCCTGGTAGGAAGAGATATAGAGAGAGAAGTAAAAATTTCTTGTGAATAACATTTGAGCCTGTTCCCACCCAAACTCTCGATAAACGTGCCACTTATTAATTAGCGACTATCTTCTTACATCCTAATACGCACTGTCAGTAAGCCACTGGAAGTCACCAACTCAACTTAGCAACATAAAAAGGGGCTGTAAGTAATATTTCGGTCCATCACAAAATCTAATAAATTGAATTAGAAAAAGACCAAATCAACACTCTATTTAATATCCTGTCCTGTTCAACCCTTCCCGTGTGAGTGAGGTAGAAAATGGAGTGGCACAGCTTTGTATACAAGCAGTAGTCAACATCACTCACTTCCCCACTACCAGAGGACAAGAAACGCCAACTTTAGCAAAACGTGAAAGAAACCCAACACGCACGTTAAAGCAAATTCTGTGTCGAAAGAGAGAGCACACGGCGGGACCAAAGCATCCAATTAAAGCCAACTGTGCCCGTCAACCTCTCACCGCATAGATTTATAAAATAAAATTCTCCAAGACAAAGATCCCACTGATCTTCCATTTTCTTTCATTTCTGCTCGCCGTTTCGGGCATCCATGCATGCATCAATCGAGTATTATGAAGTCAGAGCCCACAAACGATGTATATTAATCATGATCGTACATGGGTAACGTTGATGTTGTGATGTCCTTGATGTGCTCTCTAGCTGTGAGTTGTTAATTCTTAAGAAACCCCATTATCTAAAGTGAGATGAATTTAATACGCCTAGTCAATTGTTTATGTTTGTTCGCGAATGCTGCAATTGCAATTTGGTCATATCATACCATATAATAGAGCGCATGCGTTGTCAATGGAAAACTTGTGAATGGATTCTTTGAAAGACCATATATTCCAATTCTGACTCACCTTGTACCTTATCCAGTACTTGTATATGTGCCGACTGTTTATTATTAGTGGAACCAACACGTGGTATGATTCTTCCTGTTCCAATCCGCAGGCCATATATATTTATTATTATTATTTTCTAGGAATAGATGTATCGACGTGATATGCAAAATCAGGAAATTGGATAATCAGAAGCAGATAGAGATTCATGTTTAATCCACTATAGCCACTATATCCACACGACCTGGTTTACTGACAGCTTGTTTGAATAGTCGTTTTTTATAACTAGTCTTGAAGAAATTTCGAATCTACGACCATTGTGTTTATCTACACTTTTGATGTATCTTTATGTTCAAACGAGAATTCATTTATTTGTGACGGTAGAATTACGCATTTCAAAGTACTTGATCTAATAATTTATTGAGTAAGTATGCGCTACATTAATTTAAATCTCTTTTACAAAAGACGAGAAGTTACTCATATTAATTTATCCTCTATAATCAATAAATTTATTGTAGTTTAGTGATATAATTATTAGTATATAATACAGTTTGTAAGATAAATTTACGTTATAAATAAGATTATAATAAGATCATAATTATGAGATTCATCTACATTTATATACTAATCTTAAATTATTCCTCATCATTATTCTATTGAGATTTGATATCAATAAAGCATAAAAAGATTAGTAGATGTTATGTTTTTTTCTTATAAAAGAAGTAACCAATCTTGTAGACTAAAGTATAAATATATTTATACAAATATGTGAGTATTTGCTAGAGAACAAGTTTAATAAATTTACCTTATATAAGAATTATATTTAAAACAATACTTAATATGACTGTAGATATCCTTGTTATGATGATTATATAAATAATCATTTGACTTGAGATCTCTTAAGTATCTAATATAAGGATTATTATGTTTTAATACTATATATGACCAATGCTAAGATATAGTAACTCAATCGAGTCGATGGATATAATATGAACTATATAGAGATAACTAATTAGCTATACCTTTGGCCAATGTGGAATGATATTTTGATAATGCTTTTCAAATATCATTAAAATAATCTATTATTAATAGTGGAGAACTAATATCCATTGTTTTAAAAGCCTGATCGGACATCGAACCGGTTAAATAAAATGTTTAAGGTTTAAAAGTTCATACAATATTAAATCGTTATAAAACTAGTATATAATAAATAAGAAATAAAAATTACAAAAATAAATAAAAATATAGTATAAAATAAAATATTTTATTGAAATAAAAATGCACTAATAATGCCTATAAATATATAATAAACTAATAAAAATCTAATAGTTTAAACTACAATTGAATTTGACGTAAATTTTAAAATAAAATTATATTTCTATATTCTTATGTATTTAAAGGCTCATAAAAGTTGATGTATGTTTAAAGAAAGTCAATATAAAGGACTCTAATTTTATTCTATCTTCTTTGTAGTTTAAATATTATTTGTTCACACATTCTTAAATTATATTAAAATGAAGGTAAGCCTTGGAGCAACCAGTAAAGTTACTCTTTTATAATCTAGGATACATTGACTTTTTGACTTTTTAAATTATCTTAAACAAAATTACTTATATATATTAATTAATAATTCAACTTATTAAGCAAATTTATGCTAAAAGTAATAATTAGTTTTTAACAACAATAATTAAAAATTTTCAATTAAAGTATAGGGAGATAAACAAAGAACCTAAAATTTGACAAATATAATTTACTAGTGAGGATAAATAAATTTAGTATTTTTAAGGAAATTTGATAATTTATTTTTATCAATTATAATTCAAAATAAAATTTTAATTAAAATATAAAGAGATAAAAATATAATTTATAATTTATTAGTTAAATTATTAAGAGAATTAAAAGAAAAAATCATTAAGAATTTTAAATATTTTTTTACCGTTAAAAATCTCTACCTTTTCTTACAGTAACAGTGTATTCTCTTAAAATTAGAGATTGATAATGACAATGACAAGTACATGCATGGTTTGGTGTGCAGAGTCGGCTTTGCAGAGAGGAAGAGTCTTTTGATTTTTTTTAGAAATTAAAAATTTATTCGTTATAAGAGAGAAGTTACAAAATAGGGGGAGGATCTCTGCCACATGAGAGTAGCCCTCTTAAAACACTAGTTTCAGACAAATACAAAAATGACAACGTATCCAGTCCAACATTTAACGACACTTCGTAGACAATTAGGGTAAAACAAACTTGCCCTTTCTCGAATCTTCGCACCATTTCTCGAATAGGGAGGGTGAAGTTGACTCTGGATGCTAGGCGATTGATGATTCCGGCGCTACTCCCACTCAAATCTTCATACAAGAAGCTCCACACAGATATCAAACTCAACAACCGAACTCTATAATCGTTTAGGGCATGGCTAATCTTAGTTCATCTCATCGGGATTTGATTTTTCTTAGAGGACTTCAGAGACTAGCCAGAGAGGGAGATTAGAAAGGAGATCTCATCTACGAAAAGGGTATCCAGTTCAAAGATTTTGAAAGCTTCCTTTCTTTTTTCTTGAAACCTCTACTGATTAAACATTAATCCATTGATGACAGGGATTTGGATGGATAGCATGGATCTTCAAGCAATGCTCAACATAAAAAGGAGAAGATCTTAGTAATTCCAAGTGAGTCCAGACCTGAACAACCCTCATTTGTTCCTTAGAGACTGTGAAAGAATAATTTGCTTGTTTAAAGCATGAGAACTGTTGTGAATAACTATTTTTAGATTTCATTTCTGTATGTGTGAACTGAGTAATAAGAACTTAGGAGAGATCAGATAGGGCTAGGGCTATATTCTCCATACAAGGGCCATTCTTCTGCTACAATGTAGGTTTAACTAATTGATGATCAATTGCTCCCTTATGCAAGCAGTAGTGAGTTTTATAAGAGGTATTAGCGAAGTAGATTTTTCTTTAAACCTTTTACTATTCCTCTCATTCTATATTACTTGATAACATGTAGCCACCGTGAGTAATATAATAGCCCTAACTTGTTTAGAAATATGCAAATTAGGTAATTCCTGTACGATATTTATGAGTCTGCCATAGATAAAACTAGGGGCACATAAAGCACAAATTTTAGTCCAAACTTCTCTAGAGAAGACATATTCAAAGAAGAGGTGATCTCTAGTTTCATCCTCCAGATTACATAGGATACATAACTTAGAGGAGGTTAGGAATTTCAACCTGTCCAAGGTACTAACGTAGTGTTTGGTTAGCGTCTTCATGGGTGGAGACGGATGACAGAGACACAAAAGTTCTATGTCCCGTAGTGTTTGCTTACTGTCCTCACCCATTTTTGTTCCGTCTTCAGAGGACAAGGACAGAAATTTTGTTTCTTCCAAGACTATGGTACAAGATTTCTTACCCTAAGGACAAAAACAAAATACATAAGGAAAAGTCAAAAATATCCCTCCCCCCACATAAGCAATTTTTTATTCTTAATTATATTATTAAACTCGTCATCATCATCATCATCATCATTATTATTATTATACAAAATTAATTATCTTATTATTATTATTATTATTTATTGTTATTATTATTAATTATTATTATAAATTTTATAATAAACATAAAAATAAAAATAAAAATAATTATTAATTATTAATTATTGCTATTGCTGTTATTATTAATTATTATTATAAATTTTGTACTTCTTCTTCTTCTTCTTCTTCTTCTTATTATTCTTCTTCTTCTTCTTCTTCTTCTTCTTCTTCTTATTATTATTATTATTATTATTATTATTATCATCATCATCATCATCATCATCATCATCATGATTATTATTATGATGATGATTATTATTATTATTATTATTATTTATTATAAATTTTGTAATGACAATAATAATAACAATAATAATTAATTATTGCTATTGCTGTTATTATTAATTATTATTATTATCGTTTCAAAAAAAATTATTATTATTACTATTATTATTATTATTATTATACAAAATTAATTTTCTTATTATTGGTATAATTAAAAAATTACAAATATACTTCAAATAAATATTGTCACAATTATAAAATAATCAATGAATTACATCTTTCCAATTATATTATTCTGCAGGGGCATTTTCGTCATTAACACTGTTTTTTGGTTCTGTCCACTGTATCTAAACAATTTCTATTCTCGAGACGGAGACAGTTTTTTCTGTTTTGTTTATCGCAACTAAACACTTCACTGTCTCCAATTTTTATTCTGTTCTATCTTCAAATTTTCGTCTCGTTCCGTCTCTACATATTAGAGACAGTAACCAAACGCAGTGTAAGTCTGTCCCACATTGCAAACCAGAGTAGAAAACTAACATTAGGTTTAAGGGCCTTGTTTCAGATCACTGAATCCCATCGTACTCGATTTGCAGACCCCTTCCTCATCTTTCTGACTTCCTTAACAGTAATCTTAGAAATAGGAATACCCTTCCATATGTAGATATCTCTCTCCCCATGGCTTCTAAATTGAGAAAAGAGTAGAAGTCTAGTCTCATCTGAAGAAAGGGACCAGTTCCTATTCCTAACTATTTCATGGAGCTTAGTATCCTTAGGGAACGGATTTAATAGGAATCTTGCCATTTGATTTTGTATTAAAGGTCCATTTCCTATCCAGTTTTCATACCATAAGGAAATTCTTTCCCCTGCCCCTATGTAGCAAGTAATGTGTCGGTACATCTCCTCCCTCATTCTAAGAAGTTAGTTAAAAAACTAGGTGTAGCTGTCTTTGGTATTTAGAGCCCAAAAACTCCCTCCTTTTAATAAATAAAAGTGGATCAATTTAGTCAACATAGATTGTTTTTCACTTAGGATTCTCCAAATCCTCTTGGATATAAGAAATCTATTTTTATTGGAGATTGACTCCAGTCCTAATCCTCCTTCCTCTCTCGGTTGAAAGATTTTCTTCTAACTTTGGCTATTCCTTTCTCTCCATTCCCTTTCCCCTTATAGAAATTGCTTCATCAGTTTTTCTACTATTAATTTGCCCTTTAGAGAGAAAAAGGTATGAACACCAGTAAGTATTCACAAACAAAATTACTGACTTTAGTAGCTAAAGTTTCCCTTCATAGGATAGTGCTCTATTGGTCTATGTCCCCAATCTTTTGTGGATCTTTTCAATTAAAGGAATACATTCACAAAACCTAAGCCTCCTTGATGAGATAGGAATCCCCAAGTAGAGGAGAGGAGGGTTCTTAGTTTCCATACCTGTAGCTCGATATAAGGCATTTAAGAGGTAAGAAGCACTTTTAGAGAGAATGAAATAGCTCTTGTGTAGGTTGACCCATAGTCCCAACATCTCCTTAAATAAATTGAGAGTTCTCATCAGAAGAGAGACTGAATGAACATTAGCCTTTGCTTAGGAGAATAAGGTCATCTGCAAAACATAAACTAGTCAAAGAAACTTTCTTAGATTTGGAGTGAAATCTGAAGTTAGGGTCTATTGAAGTGTTATGCTTTAGTAACTAAGTGAAAACCTTTATACAAATTAGGAATAGGTCAAGGGATAAAGGATCCCCTTGCCTAAGACATTTTTTTGCCTTTAAACACCTCCATGGGACTCCCATTTATCAATATCACATAGGAAGCAGTAGAAATGCATTCTTGAATCCACTTAATGAACCTTAAGGGAAGTTCATGATCTCCATAGTTTTTAGCAAAAACCCCAATTCACACTGTCGAAAGCTTTCTGTAAATCAATTTTTATAGTACAATTTTGGGGACTTCTCCTACGATTATACCCTTTTTAAAGCTATTACATGATAAGGATATTGTCCCCTATATTTCTGCTAGTCATAAATGCTCCTTTATTCTCACTAATGAGAAATTTTAGAACCTACTTCAGCTTATTAGCCAAAATCTTGACAATGATCTTGTAGAGGAAATTTGTACATGAAATAGGTATGTAATCACTCCAAGTATCCGAGTTGGATTTTTTAGGGACCAGATAAAGAAAGGTCTTATTGATCTCTTTTAGTAAAACCCCTTTTAGGAAAAACTCATGCAGTACCTCCTTGACTATCCCCCCCAAACTATTCCAAGTTTTTTGATAAAAAAAGTCATTTAAGCCACCAGGTGCTATAGCCTTAAAGCCATTCATGTTAAAGACAACCTTCTCAATTTCCTAATATGCAATAGGTCTTATTAACCAAGAAACTTTATGATCAAGAATTTTAGTGGATACAAACTGTCTAAGATCATAAACCAACTCAGATGGGGGAGCTTACGAGCCTAGTAGATTTTTGTAGAAATTCATGGCTTCTTTAGCTATATCATCTTGTCTAAAAACATCCATACCAACTTCAGTTTTAATAGAGGTGATTCTGTTGACATTCTTTTGATCTAACATAGAATTAAATAAGAACTTATTACATATATCTCCATCTTTTATCCAATTAATTCTAGCTCTCTAATTCAATAAAGAACATTGATTATCTACCACTTCCAAGTAATTCTTAAGAGCTTCCTTCTCTATTGTAGCTAAAGCACCATCCAAGGGATTCTCTGCCAATGATTTTTGAATATATGAGAGTTTATATCTAGTTATTTCAATCTCCTTTGAAAGATTCATACCTCTTTTGTAATTAAGAATCTTCAGCTCCTGTTTTATAGCCTTGAGCTTTTGGATACATATGTACTACTTAGTTCCATAGCATCCATGCTCCAATCCCTTCGCTATTGCTTCTTGAAATCCCTCCATATTAACTAGAAAATTGTTAAATTTGAAAGGATGATGGATTTTGGAGGCAGAGTTATCAATATTTATAGGAGTATGGTCTGAGATACCAGGGTCTAGGAATTTTACAGAGCTTCTTGAAAAGTATGTACATTCCACATTTAGTAAAGCCCTATCCAATTTTTTCCTATTGTGCCAAATAGAACTTTACTTATTTGTCTAAGTAAACTTATGACCTTCATATTTTAGATCTATAAGTTCCACCTCCTGTATACAATCAAACATATCAGAGGAGTAGTTGAGTAGGTTACAATAACCTTCAGCCTTTGATATGAACAAAGTGGTATTAAAATCCCCACAAACCACCCAAGGGGAATTTATAGAAGTCTTAATCCTTCTTAGGTAATTCCAGAATTCAGATCTTTGGAACACATTGTTGAATCCATATACAAAAGTAGCTAAAACCCAAGAATTTTCCATTTAAAATAAAGTTTAGTGTGAATATGCTGCTGATTTGATTCCAGAACCTCCACTTTCAAGTAATCACCATCATAAGCTATAATAATCCTTCCATATACATGAATTTGATGGTTTGCAATGAACTGCCAGTTGCTAGCTAGACAAACCAATTTATTCTGATTAACTTCTTTGATTTTAGTCTCCAATATACAAAAAAACCCAAGGTTTTTCCTTTAGCACAAAAATCCCTTAAAACATTAAGCTTGGAAGGAATATTTATTCTACACACATTCCATACAATTGAAGTCATAGGCAATTTGTTTTCCCTTTGGAGCTTTTCCTACTGCTTCTAATAATTTTCCGAGAGGTGACCTGATTAAACTGCTCCTCTTGATTACTACCATTTTGCAAATCAACCTTTGATAGACTTTGTTCATTATGTTGAATAACCAAAGCTCCTTTATTTAGAATAGTATCACTAGTTTCAAGAACATTTCCTCCTTTATCCATTGGTGACTTACAGAAATCTTCTGATAAATTTTATTGAATTCCTTTAAGTTGAATAGAATAAGGGCCATTCTCCTTCAGAATGCACTCCCTTATTTTAGGGGAGACATTAACTTACTGAACCATCTCTTGGTTTTCTGCTACTTGTTCTGCCTCCTTGGTTTCTTTGATTTCTTCATACTTAATATTTTCCATACCCATCACTTCCCAATAGTCACCTTTAATGAAGACTCTACCCGTCGGTTTCCATTATGTGCCTTGAGCTTTAAAAGTCAGTTTCCATTGGTAAGTCACCAAGGCTTTATCTTCTCTAAGAGATTTTTCATCAGCTAACCTTAGAATAGGGATATTATTCTTCATTTTCTTAGAGATTCCCAACTCACACAAAATCAAGCAAATCCAACTCTTTTTCTCAGTGCAGTATTTTCATCCATGTAAATAGGTTTCCCCAAGTAGCTCGCAAGCATACTTAACCCCTTTGTAATAGAATACTCCAAAGGGATATTGTGAATGTTCACCCATAGGGGTCTTCATTCTGATTTTTTCTAACTCCATTCCCGATTGCCAATTTTGGAGAAATAATGGAAGTTGAGAGATATGTTATGAGCCCTCTTGTATTACCTTTTGAGCTTCCGTTTTAGAAGAAAAGGTAAAGATTATATTATCCTATTGATTGAACCAAATTTATACTATAAATTAGGCCCGCTTTCTTTAGTAATTATGCATTTGTTGACTCCTAATTTATGATTTTGATGCTTAATTTGGTTCCTTACATCGAGTGTTTATAATCTGCAAATT
>JANPWU010000002.1:22459875-22471445 GCA_024707465.1 Erythroxylum daphnites
GTTAGGTCTTCACGTAGACTCCTACTTCTGCATGGAAGGTTTTCTCCTGCTAATGGGCTATGGAGAGTATGGATCGGACTTGGGCTTGACACCTTTGACGAATGGATCGATCGGCCCACGGGTCGTTATGAACGAGCCCAGACCCAACATGGCCGACCCGACCAACTATATTGTTAGTTAAATATCAACCCAAAATTAAATATTATTTATTATTTTAAATGTAACTTTTGATAGGAACACTAAGTTGAAGGAATTCAAGAAGTTATATAAAATTAAGAGAAATATATATACATTGAGAGTTGATAATGAAACTCAAATAGTTAAATTTTATGAAAGAAATGTGTGGGTTCCTTTCATTATCACAAAAGTACTATTCTATATTTTGATTATAAATTTGATAGGAATATGGGATTTAGATGATTCAAGAGCCTATAGAAAGCTAAAATAATTTTTTTACATTTTAATAAAACACTATATTATATTGGTTTATCATATCTCTACCAATTGAACGACAATCGTTATGTATTTTTTTTCATAAAATGGTATTTAGTTACTTGAACTTACAACTTTCAATTTTTAAAAAACATGAACTATCATCTTTTTTGGCATTTTTTTTATTTTTTAGGCTAATCAAGATAAAGAAAAGCAATAAGAAGCAGTGAGAATGTGAAAGAATCATATTTCTAGGAAGAATTATGGCACTTCTTACAATCTTTTGTCTTTAGAAAGGTTTATGAAATGCCTAGACAATTGTTTGTTTAAAAAAAGAAAGTTTTGAGAACCTTTATATATATATATATATATAAAGATATAATATGAGCACCTTAAGAGGTGGGTAGGTGCTTATTGTGTTTAGTATGACGATCGATCGGGGCATATTAACTTGTGGTAGAATTGTTAACCATGACAAATTATTTTGGGCCAAATTGATATATTATTAATTTGTTGATAGGGATAAATTAGTTGACACTAAGATTGGAGCAGGTACCAATATGTTGAGTAAGGTGAATTATCCAACACCAAAATAGGCAAGATTTTGTATGTTATTTTGGCACTACGTAGTTGTTTTTTTAACTAAAAGGATTCATTAAATAAATACGATAAATCAAAACCGACGAAGTCACTAAACCCAAAGCCAATAGGCTTTACCCTATACACCAGGACCTAAGCTTCTTCAGAATTGATTACAAACGCAGACGAATCAGAACGAATAGCAAAAACAATACTACTAGGGATAATATCCCAAACAAAACGGTTTGCATGGAATAAAGCAACCCTTGCTAACGAATGAGCAGCTTTATTAGCACTCCGCGAAGTCCATTGAAAGGACAAATGTTAGAAGTGAGCTATGAGTGATAAACACTCAACAAACACTACACCAACCAATAATAAATTACTGGAAGACTTAATAAGATTGTTTATCACTTCTAGACAATCCGACTCCAACACAATTCTATCAAGATGTCTACTCTTGAGCCACTCCAAAGCTTCTTTGATGAAAACTGCTTCAGCCATGAAAGCATCCACACAACAAGGGATATGCCCTGAGAAAGCTTTCACAAACCGACCCTGGTCATCTCTGAGCACAACCCCAAAACCAAAAATATTATCCCTCTTCGAAACTGAAGCATCAACGTTGCACTTCAACCAACCAACCTCAGGTTTGCGCCAAGAGTGAGCACGAGGAAAAGTATGATAGTTCGTATGAATCTAAAAGCATATTTAGTTTCTTGCTAATTCTTAAGGAGCTCATCCGCAAATGTCACAACTATACCAGGAGAGACATCCTTTTGCTCCCAACACAAAAGATTTCGGTGAAACCAAAGACTCCAGCAAATAACCAACATTCATTTTCCAATATCAGAAATATTGCCAATTAATATTGAAGAGATGCAGGATTTAATATCATCACCGTGCATAACAATCCCTGCGGCAGTCCAAACACTTCTAGCATATGGGCAAGAGAGCAGCAGATGATCCACCGATTCCACTAGACCACACCTGTTGCAAGAGACATCCAAAGATACTCCTCGGTCATGAAGTCTCTGTTTGCAAGGGATAAAATCGCGTAGCAGCCTCCAGAGAAAGTCCTTAATCTTCGGGGGGATCTGAGCACTCCAGATAGAGTTCCACTGACCTCCAACCACATAAGATAAAAGATGAGAATAGTTGTTGGTGGCAAGTCTATAGCCCGATTTAACACTGTAGGCGCCATTCTTGGAAAATTGCCAACAAAAATGATCCGTAGGCAACAAAGGGGAAATAGGGATTTTAAAAACTTGAGAGGCTTCTTCTGGAGCTAAAACCTCATTTACAAACAAACGATCCCAGCCTGAATTCGAAGTATTAAGAAGAGCACTAACCTTCAGATTCTCCATGCCGCTTAACGGAGATGAGCGCACAAAGAAATCCCCTTCCCGATTCAACCATGGGTCTTTGAACATTAAGATCGATTCACCATTGCCCACACGCCAACAGGCTCCTTTACCAAGAAGATGCTTGGCCGAAAAGATGCTTTTCCATATTAGGCTAGGGTTTCGACCTTTTGTGGCGTTAAGGAAATTGCAACTTGGGAAATAGTGTGCTTTAAAAAGCTTAATTGACAGTGCATCCGGTTGAGCTAGAAAACGCTAACCCTGTTTACAAAGCATAGCAAGATTAAAACAGTGTAAATCGCGAAAACCCATACCGCCCAACTTCTTAGGAGCACAGAGTCTCTCCCATTTGGCTTAGTGAATTTTGGATCGAGTTCCTGATGAAGAACCCCACCAATAAGCGTTCACATTTTGTCCAGGTCGTCACAAATACCTTTAGGAAGTAGAAAAACACTCATACAGAAGGTAGGAAGAGCTTAAGCAATAGTCTTGAGGACGATCTCTTTGCCCGGTTTGGAGAGCAGTCGGTTTTTCCAGCTATGAATCTGTTTACTAAGGTGGTCCTTTAAGAAAGCAAAACACTTGTTTTTTGATCTTCCCAATTAAAAAAGGTAGACCCAGATACCTACCGTGATCAATTGGTTGAGAGACCCCCAAGATTGAAATCACTTCCTACTTAACATCAAGTTTCGTATTTGAGTTGAACATAACGCCAGATTTCTGAAAGTTAATAGCTTGGCTCGATGCTGTCTCATAAGTGGAGAGGATCCGCTTGATATGTCTGCACTCATCTGAGGAAGCTTTAAAGAAAAAGAAGCTATCGTCGGCGAAAAACAAGAGGGAAACTGTAGGAGCCCCCCGACAAATACTAATGCCATGGATATCACCTCATGACTCAACCTTTTTTAAGAGTGTCGATAAACCTTCAGCACATAAAATAAATAGTTAAGGACTTAAAGGATCACCCTGTCGAAGTCCTCGATTCGGAGCAATAGTACAAGTATTCTAGACGTTGTGCCATATAGGCACAATTTTGAAATTTTGACACATAAAATAGAAAGGTTGTAGCTTCATATTTATTTATTACGATTTATACTCAATTTATATATTTTTTTCAAGAATTAGAGTGTGTAACAAAAATGTGAGGACCTAAGTAAATTTTGAGCATGATTTCATGAAGTTAGATCCGTGACAATTTTTAGATAGAAACATGACCATATTCAATAAATTATCTAAGTTTAATAAGTTGTACAATAATGAGATTTGAGTGGTTTGGACTTGTCATTGAAGGATGGTCCGGAATAAACTAATAATATGATAATTTAATTTACATAAATGTTATTTTGAAAAAATAAATAAATAAAAGAGAAGTTTTACATTTATAATGAAACAAAAGTAATTATTTGTTTCATAATATGGATCAAAAAAATTTATATTGACAACTATGAATTAAAATTTTAATTATTTATAATTAGAGCAAAATACAAGAGAAGTATATAGTAGCCAACTTTTTCTTTCGTTTGTAGCAGTAATTATTCATCTGCAAGAACATTTGATTGGCATGAAGCGAAAGTATTACCACAGTCATCGCACAACCAAGTTTGTCAATTTCCCTAAACTCTCCTTTACGGAGCATGCTAGATCGTAAGATATGATACACACATACATACCTATGTATTGCAAGTATTTAAAAACATACAAACCAACTTTTCTAGACTGAA
This sequence comes from Erythroxylum daphnites, assembly GCA_024707465.1. Lineage (NCBI taxonomy): Eukaryota > Viridiplantae > Streptophyta > Magnoliopsida > Malpighiales > Erythroxylaceae > Erythroxylum > Erythroxylum daphnites. The sequence continues at coordinate 22,463,972 of JANPWU010000002.1, forward strand.
ATGAACATTTGGCCTAAGAGGACCATTATGAGATGCCACATCTAACAATTTTGTGAAGATGTTTTCAACTTCCCATGTACGGAGGACCTCTACAAGTTGGATCCTGCTCAAGTAGCCACTCTTTCTCTTTAAGATACTGCAAAAGCGGCTCAGGCTCATTCACAGCACCACACCCGTAAGGGCTTGGCCTTTGATAGCCAAGAAAGAGCTTCTCCCTCCTCTGTTGATCACTACCATATACAAGGGGGAAACCAGGAAGTGAGGGCTGGCCGTCACCGTAAATCACTGGGCTAAGAGATGAAGCAGTTCCTCGCTGATGGAAAAACCCAGACCTAGAGATGCCCTGGTCATGGAAGTTTCCTGTGCTCCTACCATTGTAAGAATGAACAGGCCAAACCTGACCAGCAGGTCGCTCAAGATTGTGACTCTCTCTATAATATCTTAACCATTCAGATGAAGTCATTTGACGCATTGGTGAATAATTATCTATAAAACCTGGATTACCATGACCATAAGCATGAGGTTGATTAGGAACAGTCCAATTTGCATGGCCACTCACTTGTAATGGATCACTGCAACTATTTGGTCTGCTGATGTTTCCAGAACTACCGTAGTCAGAAAAGGTAGATTGAATTCCATTAAACCAACAGTCATTATCAGGGAGGAAAGGGGCAGATGGAACTGGGATCAGATAAGTAGATGAACCATAGTCGGTTGCAGATCCATGACTGGGACTAATGAGGCAGTCCTCATTTTCCTTGATAGAGAGATCATGCAAGGATACAGTGGCCATCTCGTCTATGGGTGTCAAGCAATGATTGCTGAAATCATTTTTGACTTTTGCTCTTTCACCACTTAAACTACCTCTATCAAGGACCCAAGAACTCAGTGAGGGTGGTCCAGTAGGAATGGAGCTGCCAAAAGAGGGAGGCCAACTAAAGATTGAGGCCTCTGATGAGTGCGCTTCCTGCTTCTTCAGATGCTTGTTGCGCGTGAAGTTTGTGAGGACAGAATGGAAAGATGAAGGTTCATTCTGAGCTGGGTTTTGAGCTATTAAGAGTGATTGAGCACGCCGCAGACATTCATCAGCATTCACTGCCTGATCCCCTGTGTCTCTTGCAGGCAGTTGATGATCAGACGTAAAACCAAGAGGTGCAGAGTTGTACCTTGTCAGTGGCTTGAAGAGAATGACTTCTTCTTCCTCCATGGCAATGGATATATCAAGGCCATCAGTAGAATCTTTTGGCTTTTCGTCAATGATCAATTTCTCGCAATCTACAGCAGCACTCTGACTTGATTGATGATGTTCTTTCACCTTGGAAGCAGTAGTACTAGCTTCAAATTTTCCCACTTCATTGCCATATGGATATCTGTTCCACATATCAAATTTTCTTTTAGATTTATCATACAAGATCCATTGCTGACTATTGTTTGATTTCTCTGTCATCTTGAACGCAGCATTAATAATGCGGTGAGCACGACATTTGAATCCACTTTGGAAGTCATTAGCGTTTCTCCAGTGACTTGAGAAATCTAGTGAAGCCTGTGAATTAGCTAATGGTGTAAAGCCCCTCAACTCATAGTCCTCCCAAAGAGCAAAGAAGCATTGAGGCTCACCGTCATCACTATTTCTATCTAACTGCTTTAGAAGTACAACAAAAACATCAAAGAAGTAAGACATAGCACTTTTACTTTTATCATCGCATCCAGATTTTTCTGTGTCATCAAGAACAGTCACCAACCATTCCACAAAAACCAATATAGCTGGCAAAAGTGGGCAAGACTCCAATGACTTTGCTTTGGAACATCTATCAACAAGGCGTCCCATAAAAATGAATGTTGAAGACACTGCCATCTGAGTCAACAAAAGGTGATCTCCATGGGTTCTGTTCTGCACAAACTTCACTTCAAGTCTATGCATCAGAAACTCAATGACGAAAATAAGTGCAGAGACAGCTTGCAGGATTCGAAAAGGTCCACTTTTAGCTGAACCCAAGTCCTGATATGAGTCTATTAGTGTTTGGAACTTTGCATCATCTACTTTCATCAACTCATCTAGTTCCTTCACAGTAGATGCAAAAGTACCAGGGAAGTCATCCAGACTGCACTACATTGAAAGACATTACAATAATATCAGCAAAACTTTGAAATGCACAATCAAATAGAGGAGCATAAGAATCAAACATAACCTGCAAGGTTTTGATACCTGACAGCTAGACATGTTGATATCTAAATTATGCTAACAAAAATCTGTAATTATTTCACGATAAGCTTCATGAATATTTCAAACACAAATTTAGCAGAAAATGAAGTAAAAGCTTTGCCTTCCAAATTTAATAGCTGAAGATTCCATGCAGGAAAAATGGTAGTCTAATCTTGCTGCATTATATTCCTCATGTCAGTACACACAAGGAACTTAGGAAATCCTTAATAAAGAGATCACCAAACAATTCTTACAGATCTTTCCTCTGGATACAGTATATGGTCCAAGCAATTAGATAAGATAGTGAAGGAAAAAAAACATCATATGCAGCACCGAATAAACAGACCTGTTTAGATCACTGTAAGAACTGCAAGATTTTTTATCAGGCCATACATATAAAACTGAGTAAATTGCAATTCTTCACGAAATTAATCAAATACAAGCCAGAATTATACTTAGAACAGAAAGAACTTGTAAATGGTACCTTGGTTTTATGAAGAAAAAACTTATCATCCTAATCACCGATGGCCATAATTTGGTTTCTCTTAAGCCTTCATTTTCAGCTTTCACCATCTTGCCATTCAACAGATCAGTAGTTGATAGAGAATGACTCCAGACACTGTTTTCAGCTGGTTTTAAGAAATTGAATTGGGCCCCGTGGGAAAGGGAAGGGAAATGAGATGACCAGTTCTGATATGAAGTGCCGAAAGAAAGTAAGAAATAAAAACACGTATTAATGTATATGACAGTATTAATATACAGAATAAGGAACATCAGGCCTTACTCTTTCAAAGAGCAGAATAAGGTTATTCCAAGAATCAGGGAAAAGTTCTTTAATGGCTAAGCTTCTTATGCAGTGGTATAAAGCTAGGAAGTCATCACCAATATATGTTGCCAGCACTGCCAACTACAAATGAACATGATCATCATGATAGTAGCTTTCAAAAGCACAAAAATTCAAAGCTACAAAATTTCAAAAGAAAAAAGTCTCTAATGATTGAGCAGATATCTTAAACATAAAGAGAATTGCATAAAATACCTGATTATGGGGGTTTCCACCATGTGGCCAAACTGCTATCGCTTCCAAGTAATAAGTGACTGAAGCTGACCAGTTATGGCTCTTCTTATCAGATTGTTTACATTGTTCTCTATATCTAGCAAGATCCCCAAGACAGACAAGAAATCGATAGCATAAAAACTGTAGTTTCTGCATTTTCTTTGGTTCAAGAGATGCAAAGCTGTCACTCTTTCTGTAGAAGTCTTTAGAGAGACCATTGTATTTTACAAGTTTGACCAAAAAATTTTGGTAAAATTCGCTTGCTTCTGATAAAAACAACTTAAATCCTACGACATGAAGGTCATAGCTTTTGTCTGTAGCAACACCACTTTGAGGCATTCTTGACTGTTTTGCTTCTTCATTAGGAGAAACTATTTTCATTCTTTTACGAAATTCATCAATATGCCTGAGGTGAAGCTTCCACAATGAATATTCAACTTCTTGAAGTTCAGCCAGTTTGTGATCATCTAGAATAAGTTTCTCATAGCTAGAACATAATTTATGGTACATGCCCTGGACATCAGAGTGTAAGATTCCTTTTTTAAGGATGACAGCCCACAACTGCTTCTCTGCATTAGCAACCTGAAATTTCCAGATTGAAGTATCAACCATAACAAACTGAAACTTTGACTCCAAAATCTAATAGGTACAGAAATTTCTTTTTTATAAAAGATACCTCAAGGAGAAGACTTGGTTTTTCTTTTTGGCCCTTAGGAAGAATACCCGAGCTAATAGCCATGCTTGGAGTTGGACAACTTGTTCACCTGTCATATATTCTACAGTCAGACGGGCATGCAAGACATGAATAATCATGCTTAGCATGGATGAAGCTATAAGTCGCAAGAAATTTAACTCAAAAGTTCCATTTAGAAGGTGCATAGTACAAAAGCACATCAGAGAAATAATTTACCCGAGATATCCAAGCCATCAAATTTATAAATGAATATGAATAGAATGTATTATTGAATAAATCAATACATAGGAAATCAGTTGTTTCGTTTCATCTGATTAAAGAAAGAAGAACAGGAAAAACAGAACAGAAAGACTCATTTACTACCACAACATAACAAGTGAGATCTCTCACTCGTAACATGCCGTTCTACCTAAACTCGATTAACCCAACAAGGGAATGGAATTATAAGCTTTCATCACAAAGAAACATTTAGTCCTAAGAAGCGTTCAAACTCCCCTGAAGTCACAAAGAATGTCCCAAGGATGCCCTACCCGCAAACTGCGGTAAATCTCATATCAACTTTGTATAAGATCGAATAAAGCTATGGCACGAGACTTGCGAAAAGGTCCAAATTGGGATATTGTCAGGGTTAAACAACTCTAGCATAGCTACAATAATTGGAGTTATACTTGCTTAAAAACGGAAGTAAACTTTTTGAGGCATCAAGAGAGCAATACGATGATCATCGTCCTCACAGGTCGGAAAAGAAGAATTGCACAAGCCCGTAATTAAGCCACAAGTTTTAGGCTTTATGTACTCGGTGATTAGTACCTTGAAAAAGGTAAAAATATAAGAGAAACTGCGTAGAAAAGCCACATATAGAAGGAGGAAATTCCACCACAAAAAACAAACTCAAATTGAATGATGCCAACAGTAACTGACAAGAAAAACAAAAATACTACTTCAAATTAGGCGGCTTGAACATCATCTGAAATTGTGATCTTTAAAGATCAGAAACTGCAAAAGAAGCTACCCCAAAAGAGGGAAACATAGAGAATTGTTCAACAAAATGTGAAGACAAAATTAGCAGAGAGACTTACACAGTAGCAAACCATCGGCAAGCAAGTTCCACTCCGAAGTTGATAGGAAAAACTGAGACAGACCAACCAAGTAAAAGCGGGAGGAGGGAGGGAGAGAGAGAGAGAGAGAGAGTTTACCACTTGTAAATGCTGCAGACTGCGGAGATGTGAAACAGACAAAGAATAAGGTGGCTAATTATGAGACTTTTGTTTTCATTTCTTTTCACACTCTTGACTCAAAAAACTGAAAGTCTGAAAGAGAAAAGAACGAAAATTACTAACCGTAAAAAATTTTAATTCATGAATTTATTTTAATGATTTTTATTATTAAAAAATAATTTATTAAAAAAATTAAATAATAATAGCGAAGAAAAAAAAGAGTGACGGTCATCATCATCAGTCTCTGTTGACTCCCTGTAGAGGATCGCTTGGAGTCCAAGAAAACGCACATAATTGAAACTACTGCTAAAAGTCAGTGCTTTCTCACGTGGGTGTTGGTGGAAGTTTGGGAGAAAAGAAATTGGATTATGAGCATCAGGAGAGGTACAGGGTCTGGTTTTGGTTTATAAATCATCCCCTTAGATTTTGGGGGTCACTAACCAAGGTCTAGATAGGAGAAGAGCTGCGCTGCACTGCACTGCACTGCATATGTGTGCCAAGTGGGGTGGTGGTTGTTGAGAGGTCATGTTTCCGTCAAGTTGCTTATGCAAACAAAGATATTAGTTGTGCTTTTGCTTGGTCATGGTGTGAGAAAAGGAACACGCGTCTTAAAGAAAAGCATTAAAAATATTGAAAGATGACAGTTTTCAATCAATCTAGAGAACTGAACGACGAGGAGCAAGAAGACACTTTGAGAATGGCCCACTAGCATTTATCCACTAAAATCTCTTTAAGGAACAGCGATACTGATTTGCTTTGTTTTCTTTTTACCGAGTTACAAGGCCCAATCAGGCTTTGTTCATCCTGATTTGTCTCGTCAGTACATTTTCTTGTACGGATAAGTTGCAACATAAACCAAGAAGAAGAACCGAAATTGTAAGGAAACCGCGGAATAAGACAACCGACGACTATTCTTCCGAAATTGTAAGGAATCCGCGGAATAAGACAACCGACGACTATGTACGACGACGACGGAACATAGTAGGATAATAAAATAAACAAGTGTTCTAAAGTGTTGTACTTTCCCTCTTCTTAATTTGAATTATATGGGCCTAATCTAACATGTATGCCTTTATTATTTACGTGACAATCAAAGAAAATTATATAAAATTAAACTACATGTTTTGTACCATTTAATTTAAAGTTATTTTATATTTTATTAGATTAACATAAGTAATTGTATGATATGTAATTATTTTTATTAATATGATTATATAATCTGTTTTATTCAGTACACCTTTATTTTTATTTTACTTATAGTTTTTATTAAATAACTATTATAAAGAATTTATATTACATTAATAAGTATATAATGTCATAATTTTAATTATAAACTATAAATTCAAATAAAATGGAAAAAATATTTAATTATCAACTTATAGATTGAGTTCAAGTTTAAAATTTTAAGGGTCCAGTTTAAGTTATAAAAGAATAAAAAAATCCAATATTTAAAAATAACTTATAATCATTTGCTTTAGATTAATCGATATTCATATAATGTTGTATTATTAAATCTTATCAAAATTATGAATTCCACACTTATTTATCTAATTTAGTTTTGTGATGAATTATGATTAATATTTTGCACATATTATAATATATTATATTTATTTTAAAATTACTTTATAAAAATCTATTTTATTTCAATACACAATTTACATTTTGTATAGTTATTTTAGAAGTTTATAATATGGATTTTTGAGTTGGGTTTAAGTTTAAAATGTTAATAATCAGACATATTTAAGTTTGAGAATGAGATCTATTTTATAGGTCAAATTAGGTATGGACTTTAAATTTTAAAAAAATTATGGAACGGACTTCAATTAAACTTGACCTAATTCAACTCATATACAAGTTTATTGATAATTTATAATTATTTTATTTCAAACTCCTTATTAACTTATCTCATAACACCTCTCTTAGAAATTATAAGAAACTAAATTAATATTAATTAATTGTTAACAATACATAATTAAAAAATATACAATTATTAACAATCTTCTAATAATGAAAAATATTACAATATTCATTTAAACTTTCCATTATTTTCCATGGAAACATAAAACTCAACTGAATAACCGTTTCTTTAAAGAATCAAGAAGCAGTTGAAGAAAAAGGCTATAAATAAGAGTCAGAGTCGAAGATTGCAAGACAATAACAATAACAATAAGAAGAGATTGAGATCATTACAAGAGCGTAGCGTTTATTGCGAGAAATTTTCTGTGCAAAAATTAAGAGCTATTTCTTTATTGTAACAAGCTCGAAACACTGTTAGTGTGAAAGTGATACAGATAGCCTGAAGA
>JANPWU010000002.1:22471545-22485313 GCA_024707465.1 Erythroxylum daphnites
CTTCCTTGGGTCAACTGCATCACTTCCAAGGCAGTCTTCTGTGGCCGTTTACTCGTAGCAAATTGGTTGAGGAATAGCAACTTAAAATCATCAAAACAACTGATGCAACGCGGGGGTAAACTGTTGAACCATCGCCGGGCTCCTTCTTGAAAGGCTGTACAAGAAGCCTTACATTGAATGGCATCGAGGATGCAGTGCAGGTTCATCATCGATTGAAAATGCTGAAGATAGTCGAGGGGATCGATCTTTCCAGTGTATTTTACAGGCGTTGGTATCTTAGTACCGACTAATGGAAGGCTATCCAGGATCTCCGGACTGAAAAGAGAGCTGTATTGTGTTGATGGCTGACCCGAATGAGAATTCATGGCCATATTGATTCGATCATCAACGATTTTTTCCAAGTTTTTCGCAGAATGGCGATCGGGCATCATACTTGTCTACCGAACGGGGATTTGCTGCTGTTCCATCTGAGATTGTAAGATCTGGCGAATCAATAGATCAGCCGCTTCTTCTATTTGTCTTTGGGTGAGGGAGGTTTGTTGTGGTGCAGGAGGGTTTATGTTTAGGTTATGTTGAATGTGAGGGTGTGCATTATTTCTGGTGTTATCCTCCCGGGCTACACTCTGCTCTTCTTGATCTCGATTTTGGGGTTGCGGTTGATCATGCGGGTGTGAAGATTGTGTTTGGTTATTTGGGTTTAACGGAGGTAGCTCATCTGTGCTAGGGTTTTGGGTGATGGGTGGAGGATGGATCTGGGGATCATGATGCGTTGGTGAAAGGGCGGTGGGTAGTCGCAAACCCATTCGTTGTAGTGCAAGTGCCGCGATAGCGGCCACATCAGGATTTGTTGCTGCCGCCTGACTTATCTGAGTGCTTCTGGACGTGGTGCCCTGACGCCTGGCCCCACGGTGGGCACCAACTGGTTCAGTCTGATTTTGTTGAGGCTAGGCGCCGTTATTTGGATCCATGAGTTTGGTTGACCTTAGCTAGGAAATACCTGCAAAACAGTATAAGACACACCGGGAGTTGATTGCCGGTAGGCCCCTCCGACTCTCAAGTTAGACTTTTTGTAAGGATTCTGATGGCTATGAATAGGAAATATTAGGGTTCTAGTGTCATACCTTCCTCATGATGAAGTGATGAACTTATATAGTAAATACCTGCAGGAGTTAGGTCAACATCTGGGAATGGGCCGATCGGCCCGCGTGTCATTCCGAGGTTGGGCTTGGGCCTAGCACGACCGACCCAACCAGTTTTTATTAAATAACTATTATAAGGAATTTATATTACATTAATAAGTATATAATGTCATAATTTTAATTATAAACTATAAATTCAAATAAAATGGAAAACATATTTAATTATCAACTTATAGATTGAGTTCAAGTTTAAAATTTTAAGGGTGCAGTTTAAGTTATAAAAGAATTAAAAAAAACCAATATTTAAAAATAACTTATAATCATTTTAAAAATTCAATATTTAAAAATAACTTATAATCATTTTAACTTATGACTGATGTCCAATATTTGCTTTAGATTAATCAATATTCATATAATGTTGTATTATTAAATCTTATTAAAATTATGAATTCCACACTTATTTATCCAATTTAGTTTTGTGATGAATTATGATTAATATTTTACACATATTGTAATATATTATATTTACTTTAAAATAACTTTATAAAAATCTATTTTATTTCAATACACAATTTACATTTTGTATAGTTATTTTAGAAGCTTATAATATGGATTTTTGAGATGGGTTTAAGTTTAAAAAAGTAATAATCAGACATATTTAAGTTTGAAAATGAGATCTATTTTATAGGTCAAATTAGGTATGGAATTAATTTTTTTTAAAAATTATGGAATGGACTTTAATTAAACTTGACCTAATTCAACTCATATACAAGTTTATTGATAATTTATAATTATTTTATTTCAAACTCCTTATTAACTTATCTCATAACACCTCTCTTAGAAATTATAAGAAACTAAATTATTATTAATTAATTCTTAACAATATATAATTAAGAAAAATATAAAATTATCAACAATCTTCTAATAATTATTATGGCGGTATAATGAAAAATATTACAATAATAATTTAAACTTTCCACTATTTTACATGGAGACATAAAAAAGTTTCATAATTTCTTTAGTTATAAAGATGCAAATGGTATTTGTAAATGTAAGAAAAAAATCAAGAATCACTGAAAATTATAATTATTAATTGTGAAGTACAATTTCAAGAAATTTGTGAAAAGTTTAAAAGTATTGCTTAAAAGACCTACTTTAAAAAGTTTAATACAGTTCTCATTGTGTATAAATGAAAAAAGTTAACAACCACTGAGGTATGTAAAGATGGTGTTTAAAGTTAATTTCACTTTCTATAAATGGATGTTAAGTTTTTTTTTAATTTATATTATACTTTAATTGTTATAATAAAATTTCAATATTTTGCATGTTCAAAATTAAAATCACTTTTTTCAATATATACATGTAGAAAATAATTATAATAGCTTTATCATAAGCATACATATCTAATAAATATGATAATTTTCTCTTAAAATATATATATATATTATTTTATGTCATACTTTAAATTTTTTAACACGAAATTTTATCTTAATATTGTAATATATTTATTTAAATTGGAGAAAATATATTCTCATATTTCACATTGATTTTATAATTGTATTTATTTAACATGATTTATATTATTTCTTGATTTTAAATAATCTTTTTTAAATTAAAGGAAAATTGTGCTAATGTAATAAGCTTCAATATGAGTTACAACATTCGGAATTACAAAGTGTTTTTTCTTCTCAAGTGACCCAGCCTAAGACCCTGGTTAGAGCATATGCATCAACTTATTCTGGGTCAATCCCTTCCATTTACAAGGTAAGTTCTTCTTCACTAGCCCTAAGTCTTTTTGCTTTCCATTTTAACTTTGGGGTATAGTATATATCTCAAATGTGAGACTTTAAGAAAAGTACATATATCTCAAATGTGAGACTATAAGAAGCCTCTAAACTTTTTTAAATACAAAAATTTGCTAATGATTTGTAATAGTCATATACCTCGTCCTCCTTCCTCTTTCGACACCCCAATATTAGTCCACTTGACTTTAACATTAGAATTCTTATATGTATCTCCTATTTATATAAAATTCCTCATGATTCTTTATAGATCTTTAGTATGATTCTTGGGTAGTACCATATGTGATCCTTTAATATAAACCTGATAAGCTAAAGTCTCCCAGTATAAATTAGACTTTTGTTGCACCAATAACCAATTCTCCTCTCAAACATATCAAACTAAGATTAACAATCATCATATCTTAGTCTTCTAGTTGAAATAACGACTCCCAAATATATGACAAAGGGTCTTTTTATCTTAAAACTTGATAAGAAAGACATTCTTTGAGCCTAAAGTTAGTTACTGACAAGGTGTCGTTACCTTTGCAAATTAACCCTACACGAACAATAAGTAGTATATGGGAGTAGGGATCGTTCCCTCGAAGATCTGATTATGGAATGCTAACTATTGTCAAACTTGTCAATGAAATTTCAGTAAACGAAAACAGACACAAAACTGAAATGAAACAAAAATATAAAATGTATTCTAACCTAAATGTTTCAATATCGAATGTAAGCTAATAACTAAACCAGAAAATAGAAACAATTAATGGAAAACAAAATTAAAAAGTTCATGTGACGCGAATAGAATTGGATTTGGTGCAAACAAGACTCGGCGAATTCAACTAAACCAAACTCAAACCAATGCACGGAAATAAGTAAATTGGGGGGGGGGGGGCTTGATCTCGGTAACTCAAAATTTAAAGATCACGAAATTAAACAACTGCTAAATCAAAATTCAGAAGAAATCAGAATTGAAAAATTAGAATAAAAACAGAATTGTGGAAACTCCAATTCCAAAGGATTTAGCCAACGAAACTAATTAATTAATTCATTGGACTATAGGAATTATTCGCGCATCGTGTTTGTATAATCAAAGGATCACCAACTTACTAATTTTATGCTTCTTAACTACTAAGAAAACAAATCTTTGCAAACAATCATAGGGTTAATAACTACTAATCCACCTATGTCGCATACGAGCGTTACTATAGTCAGTTTAATGATCTTGCCTTTAAAACCTCGACAACTACTATCATCAATTTAAAACAAAGTTCGAATTCTCTCAAGGTAGGTTTGACAACTACTATCAACAACCTAGCTATAAATCAATTAATTTAGCAACTACTACCATCGATTAATCAAATAGCATCCAAAAATCCCTTATAAATCTTAATTCCGGATTTTAAGATTTACAAGTTCAATTCCATCATTAAAATGTCAGAATTCAAACGCATGATTGCAAATCACGAACACAAGAATCGATTAAGATTAAATCCTCATGAATTAATAAATCCTCATGAATTAATATAGGTTTGAAGGGTATTACCCTTTACAATTGAATTAAACACTTAGCCATACATACCTTGTAAAACGAATCTATCATCCAATTCTCCAAGGAATTTGCATCTAAAATTGAAAAGAAGAGAGAAAGAATTTCGGCTAGGAGTTGAGAGAAAAACCCATAGGAGGCTGCTGCCTAAACCTAGAGATAAAAGTCAATTTTTATACCCCTCATAATGATGAGGTGGCTGACCGAATTTAGAGACATACAATGAAACATGTTCCTATGAATTTTTCAGGGTCAATTTTGACAGTGCATAAAAACCAAACAGTGATGATTTAGGAGCTCAAATTTTATTAGTAGCTTTATCTTTGAGTTAGCTTCAATCTTAGACTTAAATCACAGAATTCCACTGTCTGAGTCAAAAGTTATGATTGAAATATCGTCAAAAGGTCATTCTGGCGATCCAAAAATCTGATGCATATTTGGCAATTTATTTCTCCTGAATTCTATATTAGAAAAATCTTAAATTGATCCCAAAAAATCCGCCAATGAGTCAAGAAGTTAAGTATGAAATTTTAAAATTTTTGGCTAAACCAATCTCGAGATAAAAAATCAATAATTACTAAAGGTCAAGTCTGTTAGAAATCCAAAAACGGTACAATTCGAGTCTATTTGTTTCATTTATGCATTTTACATCAACGAACCTTGAATAATGCTAAAACATGATAAACCAGCTATAGATGAACGTAAAATGAATGTAGATGACTTTGAATTAAGTCCTAAAGATATATTAAAATATGAGTGTATCAGTTACAGTTGAAACTATCATGTAACTCTTATCTTAATTTATGTTGAGATCAGAAAGTTTGCTAAATGAATAGATAAAGTTTATTAGAATCTTGAATAAGTATCAAATCTATAGAACATTAGTATGTCAAAAATAAAATATTAAAGATTTTTAATTTCTTGTATTTATTATGATATCTAAATGAGAAATCCCTCCTAATTTTATGTTTAATGAGCTTGATCAATAATACTACAAAAATTAAGAATAGGTAAGGAGATAGAAGGTCTCCTTACCTAACTCCTTCTCGTCCCTCAGTTACTTGAGTCTATTCTCCAGTCATTGAAATAATAAAAGAAGTAGTTGTTATACATTGCTCAATCCAAGTGATAAACTTTTATGAGGAAATAAATGCCTACGGAGAGTGTAATACAAATTCTTAATTGATTAAATCAAAGGTCTTATGAAAGTCAATCTTTATATGAAAACTTTTGGTGGATGCATTCCTTTGGTATCCCTTCAATAATTCTCTTATGCCAATAATATATTTTCATCAATTTTTCTTACCTTAATAAAAGCTCTCTGTGATGTTCTTATAAATGGTTCTAGTACTTCTTTTGGCCTCGTGGCAAGGATTTTAGATATGATCTTGCATAAGGTATTATAATAAGCTATAGGTCTTAAATCCTTGAGTCAGTTATGATTAGGTAGCTTTAGGACTAAGCAAGTACGAGGTTACTTTATCTCCCTTAGCATTCTTTCAAAATTAAAGAATTTTGTGATGGCTTTGTTAACTTATACTTTGATCTGGCACTATGATTCTTTAAACATATTAAAGGGTGATAGATCTAATGAGTTTATGACCTTGCTTATCAGTTATTACTTTTGGTATAAAAGTGTTAAGGACTTGCACCGAAGATTATTTTTTAATAAAAGTGCCTAGGGTGTTTTAGAAATACCTATAAACTTCCTTCTCGCACTCCCTTTATCCCTAAAACCTCTCTCCATTATATTTGATAATGTTAGAGATTTTGTTTATGTTTCTTTTAGTTGGTATGGCTAAAAGAAGAAAGCAAAGTTTCTATCCTTATCTAGTAACCATTGAAATCTAGATCTCTAACATAATGTTCTATTCTAGTCTTTTCCTTCTTAACTTTGATCTTATTCAAACGATATTTGTACAACTTTGATTGTGCTTAGCTTTTCTCTTTGATTTTGAGAGCTTTATTATTTACAAATCTATGATGTAATATCTTTAGATTCTTTTTCACCATTTAAAACTTCTGGATACATTTATATTGTTTATGTTCTTCTACTTCCTCTATTATACTTATTTCAGTAGCCTTTTGGAATCCCTTAAGTTTTATAATGTAATTAATAAATATAAAAAGGGATTATTTGATTAGGGAACTCAACTATATTATAGATCTTAATGGGTATATAGTCTGATGTCAGAGGGCAAATTGAAAACAACTTTACTAATATTAGAAAGGAGGAGAGGGGTTTTTAGTTCCCTTAGCCTTGGATTTTCTAACTGATTTCCTTAAAACTAGAGTGAAGATCTCTAGAGTCCCATTAGGTTTAGTCTTTCTATTAGAGAAGTTGGTTTGTCCTAAGATTTTTGTTGTTTCCCATCCCTCAATTTTTATGTTTTTATAAGCTTATTACTTTAAGGATTTACTTACATTCAATATGTTTAGTATACTCATATACATATATCATTTTCTGTAATTGATTTAGGTAATTTTACTGAATATGTTGGACACTTTCCATCTCATGCCCTTTATCGGCTTCTATATTTAGTACATTATATTTCTTCTTAATTCTAGGAATATGATTTTGCATATTAGCTTCGGTTCTTTGGATTCTCCATTCAAATTAGTTCATAATAACCACCTTGTGTAAAAGTTTTGCCAGGTTTTCTCTACTCTTTCTCCTATTGTTGGAAAGTAGGTTTCCATAAGTAGGAAACAAAAACTATGTCCTTCACCATTTCCTCAAGTTCTTTTAATCTCATGAAGAGTATTACTTTATAAAGGATTTGGCTAAAATCAACTTGCATAAATTCTTATATATCCAATTCTTTTCATTGTAGTTACGATTTCATCCATTTATGTAGGCTTTCCTATATAACTATCAAGATAGTTCAGTCCAATCATTAACCAATATTCAATTGGTACATTATAAATGTTGATGAAAATTGGTATATGTTTCATTTTTAGTTGTTCTAGCTACATACTTAATTTCCATTTATACAAGAAGATGGGTTTATCATTCATGTGCTAGAGGGAAGCTTCCAAAATTCTATGATCTTCCTCTATTGTTCCAAACTTAAAAGGAAAAGAGAACTTGTTTATTAATTATCACCTTAGATAATATAACCCTTTTTAAGTTAACATGAGCCCAAAAGTTCATCACCAGATAAGCAAATAATTTAACTAAAAAAATTACCGAAGTGTTTTATTTAACTGTACCTTGCTTTAATACTTCCTTAGGAGGAGTTACAATTTTTTTTCCTTTAAATCCTTAGATTAGGGGAAACAACTTAGCTTGTTTATTAGAGGCACATGTTCAATAACCTAACGCAATATCCTCACGCTCTTGCTAAGCTTCCTATTTGCTTCTTTATATTTTTCTCAAAAAGAAGGAGTTGGCTCAAACGAAGAACCCTATCTCTGTTATGCTTCTTAAACAAGTATTATTCCTTCTTATTTAAAAGAGTGGCTCTAAATCCCTTCTAAGATAGTAGGAAATTGCAAGCCTAAAAGTTAAAGTTTCATCTATTTTAGGAAAAAGGAAAGAGGTCATTAGGAAAAGTTGAAATAATGTTTATTATAAGGAAAGGTAGAAAAAAAAGGATAAAGAAGGGATAACCAGTAGCTAAGAAAGGTGAAAATTGGTTAGGGATGAATGCAACTATAAGGGAGTTAAGGTAGTCAAAATAATAATAGTAACCAAAAGCATTGTGAGTTGTTGATAGTTGCTGTATAAACTACATCCACAGTTGCTTTGATAAAGAGAAAAGAAAAGGAAGAACACAACAACTTAAGAAGCTGGAAGGTTTATGAAGGTTAGTGAATCGTGAGGGTGAGGAAACAAGAAAGACAAAAATAGAAAAGGGTCAAAGATCTAATGGAATTGTAAGGCAATGTAAAGGAAATGAGGAGCCTCTCTCACTACTCTCTATTTTTAAAATGGATATTTTTTGAATAATTTTGATTAAATATAAAGCTAAGAAGTATAATATATTGTATTTTTAATATTTTATAGTATATTTATTTTGTATTTATAGGTACATACTTCTTAATAAAATCAAAACCATTATTTAATAGTGTATAAATTAATATGTATCTAATATTTCTTTCATTTTATAAATGCATAGCATATTGTATCTTGATTTTATACATGTACTTTTTTAGAATTTTAGAGATATAAATGATTTCTTAATAAATATATATATTTATTTAGAATACTTATTATTTCCTAATTTTTATAAGTATTGATTTTGTATAAATATAAAGTAAGATTACTCTCACTAAGATGTGTCACGTGTCAAATAAATTATTTCAATATAATGTTTCTGAGATAGTCCCAACAATCCTTGTGATCTATCACAGTAAATTTTAATTCCTATCACATAGGATGCTTCCCCTTTATCTTTCAACTCAGAATTCTTTGATAGAAAATGTGTTGTCATATGTAACATGTCATATCATTAGCAACAAGCAAAATATCATCAACATATAAAACTAAGAAAACAAACCCATCAATCTTTAGGTATACACAACTTATAAAACTAAAAAAATAAACCACCTATCAATCTTTAAGAGAACTGATACATAAAGAACAGGTGTTGAATGTTCTCATTCTCTAGGTTACAGAAGCAACTAATATATTTAATCCATTGATTCTTCTTTTAAGTTTGGCCTTTTTTCTAAACTTATGCTTAATTGCTAGCCATAACATAAAGGAAGATTTAGGGAGCCTATAACCATCCCAAACTAGCTTATGCTAATAAATTTTGGGGATGAATTACCAAATATTGAGTAACATGACTTGTTTGTAATGGTGTTTGAAGGGTTTGGAAGCTAGGTTATCTTATCCTCCTCGTTGGGATTTGGCCTATATCTTGGTGTATTGACCATTACTAGAGAAAGCCCTCTGAACTGGTAAATTCATTCTCTATTATCAATTATTTTTGTTAACCTAAACTCCTTCATAAATTATGTTGGACCCCGAACTTTTCTTGGAAGTTAGGACTATTAAATGAGAAGTTGTTCATGATTATTCATGTGTAAAGAAAGGATAATTATTAAATTTGAAATGAAAAGGAAATATGGTTTAGATATAAGATGGATTTTATGTGATATATTAGAAGTTAAATTGAAATTTTGATTTGAAGATGGGAGGCATTGGAAAGGCTTGGAAGAAGGTTTGAGACACTTTGCCCAGCCCATGTCCGTTAAACGGACATGGAAGTCCGTTTAATGGACTGTCTCGGATGAAAATGGGCAGTTTGGCCAGTTCATGTCCGTTAAGTGGACACTCATGTCCGTTTAACGGACATTCTCGGGTGAATTTGGCCTCCTAAGCTCGATGCATGTCCGTTAAACGGACATTCACGGGAAAGAGTTATGCAAGAATTTAAATGAATTTTGAAGCCCTAATAGAGTATTTTGTGGAATTAATTAGCATGTTAAGGTAGTCAATTAACATGTTAATGTGACTAAGATCTTATGACATGGGATAAATTGAATCAAGGAGGTAAAACATGACATGAGGGCAAAAATGGAAGATAACTTAAGGATTTAAGAACCTAGGCTATTCATTAAGGGCAATATGGACTTTTAGCATTAATGAAGGTATAAAAGGTAAGAGAAAGGAGAGATTTAGATGAGAAGGAGGGAGAATACGAAAATAAAGAGGGAGAAGAGAGAGAAAGTGGCGTGGAGAAGGAGAAAAGGAGAAAAAGAAGAAATGCTAGGGCTTGATTTTTCAAGGTCTTCAAGAAGGATTTTCGAGTGGCTCAAGAAGGGAAAAATGTGGAGGATAGTGAGAGCTTCAAGATGAGCCAAGAAAATCTCCATTTGGGGAAGATCCAAGGTAAGGGCTTTTGTGATTTGTTGAGTTTTGAAAAGGTTTTGGGTTAGACATCTTAAGAAATGTATGGGTTTGTCAATTCTAAGATCAATTTGATGATTTTGAGTTATGGGTTTCTCAATTGAATGTGTATTTGATTTGGGGATTTTGTTGATTGTGAGGAAACTTGTGAGAGGCAAGAGGAATGAAGAACAAGGGAAGGCTAATGGAGCAAGGTTTTCAAGCAAGGAAAAATAAGGTGGGTTCCATGTTTATGATTTAAATAATGAGCCTTTAATTTATTTATCAAAATCAAGAAATTTCAATGTTTACAATAGCTTCATAAATGTTTGAATATTATGATTTCTAAGGATTAAATTCCTTATGTTAGAAATGATTTTTTAGAAAATGCAAGATTTATGAAATTCATGGTTTTCGGATTATTTGAATGATTTGATAAATTGTTATGTGAATTTGTTTGATTGAATTGTGAAAGGCTTATGTGAATGCATATGAATTATGTCATGTGCATGAAAACAAGTTTTCAAGAATGTGCCATTTGGGCACTCACTTTTCAAGTCATGATTACAGTAGGCAATTTTGCTATAAAAGTATGTGCATCTTTCTCTTCTTATTGCCATCCATTCTATAGTGTTGGCTTAGTAAATTTTGTGAGTTTACTTTGTCCTTGTGGAAAACGCCTTAAACATGAGGAATTTAGTAAGGTTGAGTTGAATTGCGAGAGTTCAACTATCATACTCAGACGTTGGCTAATTTTGTGTGGACTTGGAGTTCTTTACAAAATCTTTGCAACACCAACCATTGAAATCACATGTACACGAAAAGCATTGGGATGGCCGAAGCACAACTAAACTAATTTCTAGTCTCCAGTTTCCTATTTTCTTCCTAGAAGCATTGCACAATTTCCTTTTTGAATTCAATAACCTTGGGAGTCAAAGTTTGGATATCTCATTGAAGTAACATTAGTGATTACACGAAATCCATACTTCATTCTATTACTTAAGGTTACATTGTAGTTTTGCACGATTTTTCCTTTATTGCTTTCTCGTTTTTGAAATAATTTAGTATATTTATCTCCTAAAATTGATCAAAAGGAGGTATAAACATATCATAGAAAAAATTAAATGTATTACCTTTTAGAATTTTGGAACTTATTTCAATTAAATGTTAGCATAAATAAATAAGTAGAAATAAAATTCCATGTAAAATCTCCTAAAATTCCATGTAAAAGCTCCTTTTAAAAGATTAAAACTTAAGGAAACTTATATTCAATTAGTTAAAGTTAGTATCAGTGTTGTTAAAGGACTTTACTCTATGTTTAATCTTATAGACTAATTTGTAAATCTATGTTTTACTTTGTGCATTAGAGAAAGTTAAGATTTCCAAGTTTTCCATGTATACCTACATATATATGTATATATATCTTCTTTAATGTCACTCTATCTTCTGGAAATTAAGTAAATTATTATAAAAATACAATTTTTTTAAGAATTGCAATATAAATTTGTTAAAATCTCAAACTTAATAATAATTTTAGATAAATTATTTGAGTCTTACATTTATATTTAATTAAAAGTTTGAATTTCACAAACCAAAAATTGAATATGACAAAATTTAAATGTCTTAAATTCAATAATAATTTAAGTAAACTTGTTTAAGTCTTAGATTTAAATTCAATTAAATTTTGAATTTGAAAAACTAAAAATTGAATTTTGCAAAATTTGGTCAAACCCAACTTTTTGCCTATCATCTACATCAAGTTTAGGAACTAGTGCTTTAATTCAAATTAAATAGGAATTATGAGATACATTGGGGAGAATAAGTAAGGTGATATTAGTGCATGAAAATGACAATCATTCATACAAATATTATTCCTCACGAATGTAATTAACTAAAAGGTCTAACATTTATGAAGATATTTAAGATTGGCTTATTGAAATTTCAAGTTATTCCAGGTCAATAGTTACAACTTAGCAATCGCCAGATCTCGCATTTTAGTGGAACTTCTACTGGGTATTGTTATTGTTGTTGTTATTGAGTTACCGTGTAGCAACCTCTTCATTTTGTTAATTTCTAATTATAAGAATAAAAATCTTAAGTGAGTGGTAACATTCTACAATTAGCAACCTCTTCACTTTTAATATAATTATTACTTACAACAATGATGTGAATTCACATAACCACACTCCTCAACGGGAGGATTAATTCTGGTATATATATCTGCAGCCAGAAAACTAAAAAATATGACTCGATGCAATTATCTTTTGTGTATATTTTTAATTGAAAATCAAGTACCTCATTATATCATATTTTAAAATTTAACAAATCATATATATATTTTGGCTGAGGATGAGAGGTAATATTCTGGTGATAGTTATTGATCAAGTCTTTTGACGACATACCTACATCCAATTATTCTTTTTCAAAATTAGAAAATTTGAAAGTTGTACTTGTCCATTTTGAGGGCTTAGTGCACTTCTATGTAGATTTGAATCAGATGAAAATGAAAGTTATGTTAATAACAACATATTAACTAATATATTAGTAACAGCATATTAATTACCTTAGACTCTTCCATCCCTCCGGACCAGTGAAGTGCAATGCTTGTTATTTTATCACTACTTACCCAGAATGCAATTTCCACAGGGTCTTAGGTCACATATACCACACATGGAAAGATAATACGTCAATAAGATGTAGTAATAGTTAACTAATATATCTATTTTGCGTGGGCTCTACTCGCTTTAATTTATGGGCAGGTTATAATGTCTAACTGAAATATAACAAATTGTTGTGTGAAATTTTGCTATACAGCAGACTAATTGCTGTGTAATGAGATGGATTAATGGAAGGACTAATGGAGTCTTTACATGGTGAACTATTCTTGTTGAACTTGCTATGGATTTGAATCAAAATTCCATTACTCGGCCGGACTTATGGTCCTAATACGCTTTCATCAATTATGTATCCACCTAATAATACATAAGGTATACACATAGTTCCCTGCAATAGTATTTATATAGAATTCAAACCACGTGAATTTTGTATGGACTAACGATATGGTCATACGCATACTTGTAATTTTCTTATGTTATCCGGTCCAAGTTCACGCGTTTCCTCATTAAACATACAATTCGGCGTACAATCAAGATCCTTTCTCTTGGAAGTTTGAAAGCTAGAAGTTCGCATATACACGTAAGCAACATCATAGTCGCATTAAATCTACATAATATCAACAAAAGCTGATCTCAACAACCATATATATATATATATAGAGAAGCTAGGGCGGATTTAGAAAATTTTTTAAGTGAGGGCAAAATTTTATTTTTAACGGGGACAAAAATTTTAATGGAAGCAAATTTTTTTTATGGAGGCAAAACTTAAAATAATAAATTTTTACATGAAATTTTTTGAGGTCATTGGAGAAATTTTTTGGGGGCATAGTGGGGATCCGCCC
>JANPWU010000002.1:22523303-22535249 GCA_024707465.1 Erythroxylum daphnites
CAAGTATTCTTTCACTGAGCCTCTTCAGGTCTCTTTACAATCAGTATTCTTTTACACTTAGCCTCCTCAGGCTATCTATGTCACTTTCAAAATAGAAAGGTATATAGAGCTTGTTTACAAAAAAAAACGATATAGCTCTAACAATGATCGCACAGTACTTTCTCTTTTGAGTTCAACAGTATATGAATATGTATTTCTCGTGCGTAATATCTCGTAGAAATTCTGTAAATTCTTCGTCTTCGACTCCTTATTTATAGTTGAGTCTTCAATTGCTTCTTGAATAACTGCTTCTTGATTCTTTAAAGAAACGGTTAGTCAGTTGAGTTCTGTAACTTCCTCAGATTGATACTTTCGACTTCTTTCGTCTGATTATCGTATCGTTTGCTTTTTTCTTTGTCTAGCTTTTCATAAAGCTTCCGTCTGCTTTTCTACTAAGCTTTCGTCTGCTTTTCTTTCGTCTAGTTTTCTGTAAAGCTTTCGTCTGCTTTTCTTTCGTCTAGCTTTCCGTAAAGCTTCCGTCTGGTTTTCTACTAGGCTTCCGTCTGCTTTTCTTTCGTCTAGTTTTCCGTAAAGCTTCCGTCTGCTTTTCTACTAGGCTTCCGTCTGCTTTTATAATAAGCTTCCGTCTGCTTTTCTTTCGTCTAGCTTTCCGTAAAGCTTCCGTCTGCTTTTCTACTAGGCTTCCATCTGCTTTTCTACTAGGCTTACGTCTGCTTTTCTACTAAGCTTCCGTCTGCTTTTCTACTAGGCTTCTGTCTGCTTTTCTACTAAGCTTCCGTCTGCTTTTCAAATGACTGAATTCTTCTTCATCTGAATTCTGCTTCGTCTGAATTTCATTTGTCTGTTTTCTGCTTCGTCTGATTTTTGTTAATTTGAATTTCGTTTGCTTTTCATTTCGTCTTCTTTTTTGTTGTCATCAAAATCATTCAATACGTAAAGTCAATTTTGACTTAACAAAATTTACCGATTGGAGTACCTTAAAACATGTATGGCAGTGTTTGGGAGCGTCAGTTACTAACAGTGGATGGTATTATGTTTGTCAGTAGTCTAGTGAGTCGCCCTCTGTACGTATTGAGTATATATAATGCTAGCCAAAAATTGTTACAAGCAAGCGATGTAAAACTAGTTCCGCAACTAGTGGTTAACCAGTCACAGGTAAGCGATACAGAACCAGCTCCGTGACTTTGTACCTAGGGCACCGTATGTTATCAATTCTAGTGGTTGACTTATTTTCAGTATAAAAGTTTTCAGAAAACTTGTTGTCACCACTGTTTATTGTTTAAGAAAAAAGGAAAAATAAAAATGAAAACTTTTATAGTATGAGTTTCATTTCGAAATAGTATATAGAAATAGTATTTCAGAAAAAATTGAAATTGTTTTATATCAAATAAAATGAATTTGTTTTATGGAGGTTTAAATTGTTATATATGATTTGAATAGAAAATTTAACACTCATTGAGTTCGTTTAGCTCATACTATATTTTGTGTTTAAAATATAATCTTCCAAGTGCACGCTCAAGGGCTTGAACAACAGGGACTCCACCTAACGAGTAATCAATTTCGTCACGTGCTGTTGCGTAGACATTTTTGCTGTGTAAATACTTTTTGGAAATTATTGCATATCTATGAATGTGTTTTGAATGTAATTTTAGGTAAAGAATGCATGTATGTAAATTTTTTTAAATTAAATGCATGAATATGTTTTAGCTTTTTTAAAAATTAATTGATTGGATTGTTTGAGGTTGCTTGTGAGTAGATTTGAAGTTTAAAATTTATAATGGAGAATTTGGTGTAAATATAGAAGTGTTTTAAATTTTTCAGGGACTTTGAAAATTTTGAAAATATCAAAATATAACCGTTATGTTATCGAAATTTTTAATAAAAAGATTTTTTTAAAAAATAACCCCACTGTTTATATTTATCAATGTCGAGTTAAGGCTTTTCGCAAAATGGGCTATAGGCTTAGATCTACCAGAACTTTCCAGCTGGATTAAATATTGTATGGCGCTTTAATGATTATGTTGGTGCTTCGCGAGTAACTCCGTGCGGTTTACTCATAAGAATTGCACATTCTTTGCATGAAATGACGATCTATAGTCATACTCTTCCTTTTTCGTCCGATTCCCTATGCCCAAGTTACCTTTTCTAACACAATTGATTATTAGTTTTGACCAACTTTTTCTTTTACTTCTTCTATACATGAACAGCAAATATGAAAGGTAAAGATACAATTGAAATCATACTCCATTTGAAATGCTTTTATATACCAAAAGAATAAGTAGTGCCCTTTGGTTTATGAGGGAGTCGGGATACTACATAAACACATAATGACATAGAATAATATTCTTTATCTCGTCTCAACAAGAATTATTGGTTAATTTATCTTACTACTTTTCAACCTGATGTCTGAAAAATTCTCAGATAGGGTCCAAGAGTCAGCAATGCCCCATTCTCGATATACCTACCACGTGATTTTGTATGGAAATTCCAAAATTAGAAAACTGAAGTGGTCAGGTTTGACTCCGATTACTTCCATTCCGCAGTTAGGAGTCTAACGGAGCTAAAATAACATTCTATCGGTAAGTGAGAAAAATAGCTTCGATTAAAATTCGGTCGGCACATGAGACTGTGTGGAAGCGATAAGCTAAAGGTGGGCCATTTCGTGTTCAAAAACCATCATTGATCAGCGTAGACATGATTTGGTTTGTCAGGAAAGGCCCACTTATTCGATATGAGCTCAAGGTGGGCCAATTGCCTATTCAAAAACCATCATATCATCGGCATAGACATGATTTGATTTTGTCAGGAAAGGCCCACCTATTCGGTGATTAAACGTTTAGATACCTTTAAGCCCGTTTCGCCACGAAAAGTAAAAATAAAATAATATGATTAAACAAAAAAGTGAAAAAGGCAGAAACATGAACCGTTGATTCCCACTTTTTTTGCAGCATTTTCTTTAACGTCAGGTTGCGTCAATCTAACGTTCTTGAGATTGTGATTTTATATTATATAAATTAACCATAATTATTGATAATTCAATAAACTTTAATATACTTTTATTTCTATAATACATTTAATTAAATTGGAAGATAATTAATTTTAATTTTAATGCACGTCCCACTCGGCATTCCCTTAATTTTTAACAAATACAATGAAAAGAAAGTGATATACTATATTAAATTAAATAGATATTTATAATTATTGATAATTACAAATGATAAAACTTTAATATGATGTAAATTATTTTTAATAAATTCATTTAAATGGATAGCACCGATCCTCCGCCACTCATGTTCGCTAGCATGTTATCACAATCAAAAGAAAGTCAATTGCGGAATTGCCGCATTATATTTGGTAACTTCGTCATTGTCAAACTTGTGATTACTTTAGCATTTTATTCTCAAACACCAACGTACAGACCAATAAGAACAAGCCAACACTGAAACAGCCCTAAATCTAATCAAAAGGAAACAAGCACTACAAAGGTTCTGGTAATACACACCCACATACAGACAAGGTTGCTATTTAAAAGTTGTTGGGGGTGTTTTAACGGGGGCATTTGGGCTCGTAGGCAAAAGGACCAACTGTGTAGAGAACGAATGGGAGTTTATTGGCCACATATGGCTTTTCCGGCCTCAAGGAACCAGCAGTTATTCCGCCGTGGAGATCGGAGGGGATGTTGCATGTGATGTTTGGTGATGAAAACAGCGAAACTTTACACTTGTGTGCACCGTAGTTGGTGATAGTCTTTGGTGCCTCAAGGAAGAAGTAGCCATTCTTGTCTGCTGCAGCCTTGGTTACCAAAGGATACTTCGTATTATTGCACTGCAGCTTCACCATGGCACCTGTAAATGACACAGAGACAGCTTGACTAAGTTGTGTTTTGGACTACAGACTCATAACTAGTTACTTGATATATGCTCATGAAAAGGAACTAAAGGAGAAAGGACCAAGCCCATAGTCACCGATTCTAAATGACCTAGAATAGAGTGATATGGTTGCTCTCTCTTCTTCTCTGCACGTGAGATTAGATTAACCTAAGTTTTCACAAGTAGCTGTAGCCAGTTTCTAGCCACAACTAAGTATTAAACTTTTAGCATGCAAACCAAGAAGTGGTTTCTTGGAAGTACAAAAAGTTCTCAAAACAAGCCAAAAAGTTTTAGCCAAACTTTGAACTAACCGGGGAGTGGTGCAGCTCCCAAGAGAGTGCTCACGCCAGCATATTTGCAGCTCTTGCAATAGACGACACCTTGGACGGCTACAAAACTCCTTGGGTAATGGTAAGGAGGGAAAACCGGAGGTTTAGTCGGAGGCTTAACAGGAGGCAGTGGTTTAGTCGGAGGCTTAACAGGTGGAAGCGGTTTCGTCGGAGGCTTAACAGGTGGCAGCGGTTTCGTCGGAGGCTTAACAGGTGGCAGCGGTTTCGTCGGAGGCTTAACAGGTGGCAGCGGTGCAGAGGGTTTAGGAGGGTGAATCGGTGGGTGTGAGGGTGGCAATGGGGAGGGCTTTGGAGGGTAAATCGGGGAGTGACTAGGGGGGTGACCATGGTGGTGGTGGTAACTTGGAGCATGAGCGTGGTGTTGGTGATGGTGATGGTGATGGTGGGTTGGTGCCATTGCCGGACCGGGAAAGTTACCGTGGCGGTGAGGTGGAACCGGAGGAACTGCCTCAATCTCTTCACCGAAAACGGTGAAGCAGAACAGTGAGAGCTGTAGCAACACAAAAGCTTCAGCTAGAGAGAAACCCATCTTTTGCTTTTTTCTGGGTCTAGGTAAGAACCTAGAGGAATAAAAATGAGAGATGCGCGAGTTGGCTGAAATTGGCTGTGAAAGGAAGCACTTTATAGGACCTGCCCCCTTGATCTCTGCAGTCTTTAAGTTGATAAATAATTAAATATAAGGAACTTGCTCTACAACTTTTGTACACAACGTTGAAATAAAAGTGTAGCTGGACAATTAAAATTATCATAGAGGCGGAACAAAGTATAAATACCTACAATGTTATTAATAAGTTAACCCAATTTTAGGACATACGGGTTTAGACTTTAGAGGTGCATTTAGATAATTTGAACCTAATATTAAGGAGTTCAGATATTCTGTATCTTATTATGTCCAATAAATCTCAGCTATTTATTTATGTGATCTTGCAAAATAAATAAATAAATAATTAAAATTTTATTAGACAGAATAAAATAAAGTAATATTGAAAAGAGATCTAAACTCTTACAAAGATAGTCATCATATCAGTAACTGTTGACCATTTCCTTGACATTTTCACAAACCAAGTGAAACTCATCACCGACACTGACTCTATTTCTCCCTGTTTCTAAGTCCTCTTATCCATCCATTTTTTATTTTTTTATTACTACAAATTAATGAAAATGTTCGGACTTCGGAGTAGGGGGAATAGAATATCTGTTCCCGAAACTCACACAAAAAGCCATCAAACGCTTGGCTTTGGATCTCTCATCAAGCTTCACAAGAAGAAGAAGTGGTGTTGACCCATAACCATAAACCCTACAACTTCTTGCCCTTCATTGACCAACTTTTCCAGCTCTAATCTATTTTTCAAAATTATTAATCCCTCTAAAGTTGTTACCAATTATTAGCGATTTTCTGCTTTAGGGATTTAAGAACTGTGCCAATTATCCAAACCATCAGATAGTATGGACAATATTAATGAGTCTATTTTACTAATCGAAATAATAAAAAATATTAACATGTCCACTTTTAATGGAAATTTAAAATTAAAAAATATTTTTACTAAATTGTAAATTTTTCATTGCTGCCAAATGTATAGGTTTGAACTTTTTTTACTGAAGATCGTGGACAAGTGAGACAGAGCTTCACATGCATTGGTTGGACCATTGTGCCTTGGAATTCGGCACATATTGCGAGGCAAATGTAGAAGTCTCCGAGGGCTGCGTTTCGATCATGGGACCCCTCTCCCTTTACTTTACGTTTTTTTTGGCACCAAATAAAGTTGGCTTAAAGATTTAAGGCTGCTCTATATTTAAAATCAAGAATCGAATTTCTGATTTTTGGTTAAGAATAGATGAGTACCTTTCACTCAATCACAAGTTTAATAAATGACTTGTTAAAATTTTAAGTGCGTTTTCTTCTTTGTAACTGTTCTAGGTAAATAATTGAATGGCATCAAATTTGGTTAAAGGTCTAACTAAGAAACCTAAGCAGAGGCCAGTGAAGAGTGACAAGGACAACGGACAAAAAAGAGTAAAAATGTGAAACAGATGAAGACCAACTGACCAGCTTCAAAGTCTTTCCAGGGGAAGAATTGACAGTGTTGTGCATTCTAACTTCTAAGCAAATTCTGAACATTTTCTTCAAAAAATAAGTTTAAATTAGTCTAACTATTTGAGGTTAATTTTCTTCAGTTTCAGTTCAGTTGTTCGCTGCCAAACACCAAACCTCACTTCGTACAGGCTAGCCTATGGTGGAGTGGATGGTGGGGTCAGAGAGGCAGTGAACTGGCCTGTTCTGTTGTGGGTATCACCATTGGCCGTTGCAGAAAGCAGAATTTGAATTCCCTAGTAAATTTTGCTTACGTTGAAAATGTGTCTTTGGATTCCTTTTACTTTTGTATGTCACCGGACACAAAGTCTTTGCTCCCTCCCTAAAGCAACGGTACAGTAAAGCTTTCTAGTTTCTTCTTTCCTGGAACGATAGAGCTCATTCGAATGCAAGCTACGTCATTATCAGCTAGTCATTGTCTTCCAACTCCACCAATTCTTTTGGCTTATCAAGGAATTACATGGGACATCCATAATTCCATTGTGTTGGATCGCAAATTATAATCACTTTATCTGCGAGATTATAAGAAATTATTTAAGCAGTTATGTTAACTTTAAATTATTTAAGAAAAGTTGTACCACCCATTTAAACCATAACTGACGTCTCCCTTTTTAAATTAATAATAAAACTTGCGAAAAAGTTTTTTAAAAAACTCAACCCTATATTAAACTGATATTAAATACTCAATAATTTAAATCTTGTATTTTTTTTCTTGTAATGCATAACACAAGCATTAGTTACGCGCCCAAGATCAAATGTGAAAGTGAATAAACGAAGAAAATACCTGCTTTGCTTTCCATAACTTCAAGCGAGCTTTTCAGCGCTAAAACTTTCAAATTTTTTCAACGCCCTTTACAAAAGTCAATCAACTGGATGTCATTGACTTATCTGCAACTTACTTAATGTATGAACTTCTTAACTTATCAAAGAATCTGAGCGTTCACTTCTTACTTAAGTAGAAGCAAAAGACCTTAACTTATATATACAAAAGTCATATCGGTCCTCCCCATCATAGACGCAATATATGTCAAACCTATACTGATTAAGGTTTATTTTCTTTGCTGGACTTCAGCCCATTGACCCAAGCCCATGATCAGGCTACTTTTTTATCTTTTATCCGAATCAAATTTGATTCGCATAACCGTAAATTTATTAAAATCATAAAATCGTAATTAATTATTGTCCAATCTTTGGAAAATTACTAATATTCTTCTTCTTGGACAATAATTAATTACAGTAGTTGTAACAATAATAATCCAGTAAAAACAGTTAAGCCAAATCAATGATAGGTCGACCAAGTTTAAAAATCATTTTATCTAAAGATAATAAAAGTCCATCATAACATCCCGTAAGGCTTTCAATGCTAGAAAATATCAAATACATGTTTCATGTGTAACACAAATCTAATAATATCACACATATCTAATACCACACTAACATGAATCAGAAAATGAAATGTGACAAACTAGGATGATATCTATATGATCTGAAACATATCATTTTTCTATTTGTAGGTCTCAATTTCTTTTAACTTCATGCTAAACAATATTAGAGAAATTTGTTTTCTCTCATTGAATGCTAAACTGTATTAGAGAAAACCGTTATGCGATTAAACACTTGTATCCCCATATGTCATACCAAAATCCATGGATTTATACATGTTTATCTGTATGTGCCCTGATAACATAAGCCCAAGGTTAATCTGTATATATATGCCCAATGACCTTTTAAATGCTTAAGATTGACACAGAGCACAAGACTTTCACTTGTATCATGACAATATATAACAAAATGTATGATTGAGAGCAAAATGATGATCATCTGTATTGATAAAACATACTATCATAATATATGAAAACATACAAATGTACAAGGAGCAATTCCAATGATCCCTAACAAACATTGTCTAAAGACTTCATTACACCCATATTGTATACGTGTCTCATAAAAACATGTGAGCAAAGTCCTTTAGTAAAAGGATCAGCAAGCATATCCTCAATCCTCAAATGTTCCACCTCAATGTCACCTTTTTGTATTAATTTCTTTATGGTCAAATACATGACCTCCAAATACTTAGATCATGTGATTTTCTTATTTTTGTTACTTAATGACACAATAGAAAGATATGGTTAGGTCATTTAACGCAAGCAAGATATCATCCACAAACAAAAGTAGAAAGGTAACTTTACCCCCTTGACCTTGTAATATAAACAACTTTCAATTTTATTTTCCACAAAGCCAAAAGAAGTAACAACCTCATCAAACTTAAGGTACCACTGTCTAGAAGCTTGTTTTAGACCATATATTGATTTTCTCAGTTTACAAACCTTATCAACGTTTTCTTAATCCTGAAATTCTTTAGGTTGTTCTATATAGACCTCTTCACAAAGGTCTCCATTTAAGAATGTGGTTTTAACATCTATTTGATGTAACTTCATATTATAATGAGCTACTATTTTCGTAATCACTCTGAATACATTCTTAAAGCATATTGGAGAAAAGTAACATTAAAGTCAATCCCTTCTCTCTGAGTGAACCCTCTGGCAACCAACCGAGCTTTAAACCACTCAACTTAACCCTAAAAGTTCTTTTGGTCTTGAAAAGTCATTTACGACTAATAGGTTTGCAATTTCAAGGTAAATCAACAAGCTCCCATACCTTATTATGCTTTATAGATTGCATATCATTTGTCATTACATCACACCACAATTCTACACAAGATCCATAAATAACAATTGAAAAAGTAACTGGATTGACAAAATATCATAATCTTGTTCACCTGAATAGACTATGTAATAAGATGAAATGACAGGTCTTCTCACTCTAGTGGATCTTCTTAACTGAACTGGTTATTGTATCTCAGGAACCTCAGTTTGTACAAGTATGGGTTCTTGTTCTTGTATTAGTATGGTACTGAAACCTTGATCCATTGGTTTTGACTGTATGAGTGATGGATACGAAATAATTCTAATATACATCTTGTCATCATATAAAGGGTGAGAAGGACCACCTTCATCATAGACATCATATTCTAAAAACTTAGCTATTTGTGACTCTACAATTCTAAAACCTCCTTCTTTACAGTAAAATCTGTGGCTTTTAGAGTGGTCAAGATATCCAACAAAATAGCAACGAATAGAGTGGGAATGTAACTTATGTTCATAAGGATTATATAAACATACCTTAGTAGGACAACCCCAAACATAAATGTGGGCAACTCTAGGCTTCCATCCTTTCCAAAATTCAAATGATGTCTTCAATACTGATTTGCTTGGGACTCTGTTAAGTGTACAAGGCAATCATTATGGCTTCACCCCAGAGGTAGTTAGGTAAATTAGTCATACTCTGTATTGACCTCATCATATCCTTTAGGGTGCGATTACACCTTTTAGCTACACAATTTTGCTTAGGACTACCTAGCATAGTGAAGTAAGCCCCTATTTCACGTGATTCCACATATTTGGTAAACGTTATAAGATTCTCCTCCACAGTCAGATATGAAAATCTTGATGGACCTTCCCAATTGGTTCTCAACCTTAGCCTTAAAGATCTTGAATTTCTTAAGAACATAACCATAACGAGAATATTCATCAATAAAAGTCAGAAAATATCCAGAATTACACAATGTAACTGTGTAAGGTCCACAAATACCTGTATACATGAGATCTAGTAAACTAGAAATACGAGTTTCTTTATTTTGTTCAACTTACCCCTATAATAATCAACACATATTTCCAGATTATCAAATCTAAAGTTGGGAGAATGTTTTCCTTAATCAATCTCTCAACTCTATCTCTAGAAATGTAGCTCAAACTTTTATGTCACAACATGTGTGACTTATCCTTTATTAGGGGTCTTTTTCTAGTAACTTTTTCAACAATATATGAAGAAGCATACATCTCAAGAGAGGCAAGATACATTCTATACTATCCATATGACAAGAAGGCATTACTAATATGTTTTGCGTTGAAAAGATAAACTATACAACAAAAGCATCAATGAAAAAATTATAACCTTCTTTGTCTAAAACCAATACAGAGATCAAGTTCCGCCTAAAAAACGGTATATAAAATGTGTCATTAAAACAAATATAAATTATGTATTAAGGTTTAAACATACATCCCTACAAACATTACATTAACTTCTTCGTTATTGCCAACCATAAGTTTTTCCTCCTTTTTGTTTAGCTTTCTCCTGTGTATGAACCCCTAGATTGTGGAGGCAACGTGATTAAAGTCTATACTATCTAGTCACGCAGAACTTGATTTGACTATAGTAAGAATACATTCATGGGTCATACAAGCCAAGGAGTTACCTGACAGTTCTTTTTTTTTTCTAAGATTTATTTTTCTGGCTATCTAATTTTTTGTGTCCTTTCTTCTTACAGAAGAAACACACCATACTTTTTACAACTTTTAGCAATGCTGGACTAACCAATATTCACATGTGGTCTTACCTTTAAACTTTTGGGGCTATACCTTTGCCTTTCCCGTGGTTGCTACTAGGGCTGTATGAGTTGTATTCTTTAGCTTTTCCTCTTCAACAAAACATCAGACAATCAAAACATTGATGTCCCAATCCTCATCTTGCTAATTGAATGTTGTAACCAAAATACCAAACTCTAAAGGAAGTGTATTCAGAGCTTGATGTACAATGCATGCATCAGGATTGATAATGTTCAACGCCTTTGGCTTACTCTGGAGGTGGACCATTCTAATATTGTATTCTCTCACTCCCTCTTCTCCTGTTTACCTTATGGAGAATAATTCTTTCATTAGGGTACTTATATCAGCATTAGATGATACCTTGTATGTCTGGGAGACATTGTTGAGAAAGTCTTTGGCTATGTTTGTTTCAGGAAGTCCACTCAGCAGATAGTCTGTGATTGATCTCTTAATGGTCAAATAACACATTCTATTTAACCTTTCCCAAGCTATAAATGTTGCTTTATCATTATTTAAACTGTAGGATGTAGGTGTAGGTGGCCTGTCTCTAACCATGGCCATGTTATATCTGTCATTTCCAAAGCAAACTCCACATCTTGCTTCCATTTTTTGAAGTTAAAACCAGTTAAGGTTTCAATCGTGACACTTTCATTGTTAACAAAAAAAGTGACTACAAAATTAACAATATAATAATTAACACAAATTTAGGATAACAACGATACTCAAAGCCATAAATAGTATTTATATTGAGAATCTTATCACATATATCATGAAACACTTATAGGTTGAATACATAATACATACAAGTAAAATCTCCACACAAAAGCATTCATAGTACACACTACTGACTCTTATGACACCACCACATTTGGGTAAATAGATCACTCAAAGCAATGGCTTCCTTCATTTGATACATTTATGTACATCTCAAAAAGGTAAAACAAAAGACTAGAGACATCTCCAAACATATAAGTAGAACAATTCAAATAAAAACTTGAAAGGCCATTATGATAACTATATTCTCATTAGTACCTAAATATATCTATAGGCATCAGGGATACATCTTCATGTTATCCTCATATTTTGTATGAGCATATAATACATGATAATGTACCATCAATAAATGCAAATCCTTATGCACATTTTCATCATCACATATTAGTGTTGAAAACATCATCAATTAACTTTAT